>CABFOV010007452.1:14045-28403 GCA_902141375.1 Timema poppense
CCGTTCGGGTTATACGCACTTACGCTAATGTGTAATGGTAGGGTGATTGTGAGATGAAATGGAGGACCTACAGTTTAACGTGGAATCCGAACCACGGTGGAGGCTTGGCATTCCCCACATTCACAAGATGTCTTGTCAGAGGTGAAGGAAGGGTTTGGTAATCAGATAAATGTGTGCCGGGACCGAGGATTGAACCCCGGCCGCCAGCACAGAAGTCTGACACCTTACCCCTAGACCGCCAGGTCACCGACAATAATAATATAACAACAGAATAATAGAAAATATAAATTGTAGCTAAACGTTAACATTCATTTAGTGTTAAATCAATGGTCTGGGGTCTGGTTGTTAAGGTTATCCTATAATTATATCGAGGCTGAACCACCAAAAAGCGGCATTATAGCTCTAAAACAAATTCTAATTCAAAATGTTGATAATTTTCTGCTTGGGCTCTCTAATCCTCAAATCTCCTTAAGTATTCCACTATAACATCCCTAGTTTTAATAGGTATTTAGGGTTAACCGTTTGTTAATTTTTTTAGGTTTTTTTCCCTCTCTCCTCATTATTCTTCCATGCATAATATTAACAGTAACAGCGCAGTTTCTGGAGACAGCACACAGCTTACAAACTAACTTCATCTAGAGCCGTGTTTGATCGCATCTGTGGTCGAGGGGTCAGAGCCACTGGCTACAAATCCAGAGGTACCAGGTTTAATACCTGGCGCTTCCAGATTATTCTAGAGAAATGGGCCTGAAATATAGATTTTTCAAACTTAGAAAAAATAAAATATGAATGACAAGACGATAAAATGTCCATCCATACTTAAGAACAGAGCATGCATAATTTGATATTGATATTTCAAACTACTCCTTTTTTCATTATCATATCTTTGTGTTTTATGTGTTTTAATGTGTCTCTTCATGATATGGAACTACATGCTTTGTGAATAATTTAAAATACCAATGTCAGATTATCCAAGAAGCGTGTAATTTCATATCATATCTTTCTTTGTGCGCTTTAATGTGTCTCTTCATATGAAAGAGGAATATTTCTAAAAATTCAAAACACTGTAAACAAAGAATTGATCCATCGAAATTTAGGTATAGTAGTGTGTGAAAGTAGAAATCGTGATTTTAAAAAACTTAAATAATATCCTGAAAACACTCATTTTTCCTGTGATCCATTTTATGCCTATAAAATAAGTAAAAACTGATAATATTTGTATAAACGGCAGCCCTGGTCCCCAGTGTTACTGTTTTGAAAATTATATTTTATGATGTGGTATTTGCCAAATTAAAAAGAAATTGTGTTTATTTTGAAAAAAAAGCTTAGATTTGTGTTATTCGTGGGAAAACAGTATAATTTGTGTAAAAATTAGTTTTATCGCAAATGCGAATTTTGCATGTCCCTATGGTTCATTTGTACCTGCATCTGTAATCATATTCGACCTATGGTTTCACATTGTGTGTTCTCACCTATTTAAAAATAAGCTGAATTTTGTTGTTCTTTGCTCAGCAAAATTAGGACTATAAAATCTCACACAGGCTTAAAACTACGCTAAGGTCTACCCCGAGACAGCCATACATACCGTTTTCCTCTCCACGTGAATGGTCGGCCTGGCGGAAGGGTACAGCAAGAACACGATGTTGATCCCCACCCCTACCAGAATACCGTACTCCACCCCGATCATCAGGCACAGGAGGAAGGTCGCAAACGTCGGAATCAGGTCCTTACCTGTGTTAAATAATTCACACAATACACGTCACACCAACTGGAGGTTTGGGCGAGAGAATCTCAATGTAGATTCTTTTTAGCACAGCGTCTTACTACCCATTCGGGTTATTCACATATGATATTTACTCTAATGAGGTAGAAATGAGGAAGGAAGCATTTTAGAGGTAATCTACCCGCATTTGCGTAGAAGGAGAGTGGGAAAACATTTAAGAAAAACCACCCTCAGTATACCTGAGTGGGTTTCGGAATCTGATCTCACCCACTACCATTTAATGTCTACATGAAAAAATCTAAAATAATTAACTTACATATGTTTAATAAACATTTCTGAAATATAACATTTTGTAAAATTTATTTAATACCCGAAGTCATAGAGATACGCAACATTTAATTATTATTTTTGCAACATAAAACATTTTATCAAACGTTGAAACTTCGATTCGGTTCCAGGAATATTCATATAATTCAATTCTACTTCCCTTTGAATCGAATAGGTGGACTTGGTACACGGCTAAATAACTGACAGACTCACGACTGGATTTCCACATGGGTTGGACCACCTCGTACTCAATCATGAAGATGACAGCGCAGATTATCACAGCCGCCAGAGAGGCCTTCGGGATGAAGTAGAAGTATGGAGTGAGCAGACTCAACGCCAGGAGAATCAGGACACCTACAGAGACACATCAGACACATGGACCTCCTCGGTACACTACACACTATAACCGTTAGGGTGAACACAATTACATTTTATCCAAGAGCATCACCTAACTTTGTCCAGTAGCAACAGTGTAAAGTGTTAACTGTTTTAAGGTGGCTGCATCACCTGATAGTTCATCATCTTAAACGAGTACTCATATGTGGCCGACGATTTCCGCATGTCCATCACACACTCTACCTTAAATAATAATAATAATAATAATAATAATAATAATAATAATAATAATAATTAGCACCGCGTCTTACTACCCATTCGGGTTATACACTTTAAGTACTAATTACACTAGTAGATTAGGAATTGGGAAGGTTGAATTAGAGGAAGTGAACCCGCATTTGCGTGGAGGGAGAGTGGAAAACCATTTAGGAAAAATTTAGGAAAAACCACCCCCAGTTCACCCGACCGATATTCGAACCTCGATCTCCCCGTCCTCAGCAGTTGAGCTCAACACGACAAGCGCGTTAGCCAACTACGACACCGAGGCGGGTATCTTTATTTTAAATAATAGTTTATATTAGGATGGAAAGCCAGCACACTTAACCTAGTGATACCGGATAATTATTTCAAATAACTAATACTAAGAGCAAGGGTCAGTTTCATGGTCAGACTTGGTACCCTCAAGTGCGGCGCTATATTTAATACAGGACGACATTTACCTATACCAGAGTGTAATGTGAGAGTTCCACATATGAAACTGGCCCATTCCATTCTGGTCTTGGTAAGTGTAGTCCTGTATTAAATATAGCGCCACACTTGAGAGTACCAAGTCTGACTATGAAACTGGCGCTAAGTTCAAGATTAAAAGATGGGAGCAGCAGTGTAAGTGAGAGGAGAAGAAAGAAAGCAAATTATGAGTAAGAATGGTGGAAGGGAAAAGGAATATAAAGGCATTTTAAACAACTGACACAGGTTGGAAAGAGATAATGATTTAAGTCTTCAGAACCACCAAAAGAAATGGAAGCATTAAAAGTTCACAATACAACATTTAAGGGGAGCTTCCAATTGTGATCACAGTCCTCCTTCGTCCAGAGGGAGCATGAAGGGGCCGGTTGGTTGGTTGATTGTAGTAATGATGAAAGTCACTCCCCACCTGTATAGAGTCCTCCGAGGGGAGTCTTGACGCCACTGGCGTGGTTCACAGCGCTGCGAGAGAACGAGCCTGTGACGGGCATGGACGAGACGAACGAGCCCAGAATGTTGCACAACCCCAGCGTCAGGAGCTCCTGGGTCGCGTTCACCGAGTGCCCGCTGGCTGGAATAAACAGTTAATGCTTGAAAAGAGTACAAAGAAAGATTTTGATTGTATCAATTTTATTGCTTCCTCTACTAGCTCATGTACTCCAACATCCTCATTACGTGACCCTACCATCTCAGTCTTGCTTCCCCTACTATCTCATGTACTCCTTGTGTTACAAATATTTACATCTAATTACACATACTAATGCAGTACGCTACTGATGCAGAACTGATGGCCGATTTGTTTGACACCTTCGATCACACGACTACCAGCGCAGGTGATAGAATGGGTCTAGTCTCACTAATATAACCCCACTAAGAGAACGAAAATGTACGATTTGTGAGTATGTACATCAAGATAATAATATTTAGCACCGCGTCTTACTACCCGTTCGGGTTATACGCTTTAAGTACTAATTACTCTAATGGATTAGGAATTGAGAAGGTTGATTTAGAGGAAGTGAACCCGCATTTGCGTGGAGGGAGAGTGGAAAACCATTTAGGAAAAACCACCCCCAGTTCCCCCGGCCAAGATTCGAACCTCGATCTCCCCGTCCTCAGGAGTCGAGCTCAACACGACAAGCACGTTAGCCAACCACGCCACTGAGGCAGGTTGTACATCAAGAATCCACACTCGTGTATTAGAGAACTCCCCAACTTACCGAACGCCTTGGCAATGGCCACGTTCCCTAGAACGGCTATGATGGGCACCAACACAATGGAGGAGCCCAGCTCAGAGCACATGTCCACGAAGGAGTAGGACTGGTTGCCTATCACAGTGCTGAAGGGGGGCAAGCCAAACGGGGGTAGCCCTGACCTCACATTGCCTGCACAAAAAGTTAGTTGTATCAATTAATAGAATTTAGTATCAAATTATTATCAGATCCCGAAAAAGGAAATATATATTTAGAGGAAGGACAAATTACGTTTGCTTGCTTTTCAAACCTCATAACGCTGATTTGTTCCAGCCACAAGTTCATTATATCAAAGATAATAAAAAAAATAAGCTACCGATTGTTAGCTCTTATAATTATAGTGTATTACAGCACCATCTATGAGAAGAAAACAAAACCTTGTTTTCCTGATATTGCTACCATGCAATTTAATAAATGTATATAACTTTAAAAATGTACTACTCTTTTAGCATTTTGAGGTTTTTGAAAATAAGTCAACAAATAGTCTAGGGTAGCTTAGTTTGCAAAAAGTGTATTATATAATGCCTAATTGAACAGATATAAAAATTGACAGGACAACAAGATAATCAACTTCTTTTTTTAAAATTTATCATCGTGTCTTACTACCTGTTTGGGTTATACACATAGGTACTAATTACACTAATGGCTTGGAGATTATGAAGGTTTTAATTGAGAGGGAATGCACCCGAATTTTAGTAAAAACCACCCTCAATGCACCTGACCGAGATCAGACACCAATCCGACACGAGAGTATCGCGTTAGACCACGCAGCCACCGAAGCGGGTCTGTACGGATGAATGGCATACACGCACCTGTAAGAAGGAACGGTAGACCCTTCTCGGAGGTGTGGAACGTGAAGGCCAGCACGGAGCACACAATCACCACCAGGGCGTTACGAGAAGTAGAAACAAGCCACAAGATTTTCATCAACACCCTCTGTCTCTCACTCGGCTTGTCATCCTTAGGGCCGAGCTTGACGTCTTTCAGTTTCTAAAACAAACATCACCAAGTTACCGGTTATAAAGTTCCTAACGGAACAGGAGATGGTGATACAAATTAGAGATGGGCATAAGAGCTAACTTTTGGGAACAGTTTGAAGTTATTCGGTTCACTAGTTCAATCGTTCACGATCGACCAAATATAACTTGTAGCTCATCATATTCTTTGAATTGAAAAATTTACACCTGGACATGAGAATTAAACACGGGACCTTTGGCTTAGTACACTAATGCTCTAACCATTGAGCTAACCAGGAGTCATCCCATGTTCAGGGTAATTCTTCACTCATATTTTAAGGAAGAGTCTTTGATGGACGTGCAGAAATCGTCAGCTACATATGAGTGACCAATCAAGAACATGAGATATCAGATAACACAGCCATCTTCGACTCGAGAGGGTTTTATGATGCCAATAGTAGAACTGTATGAATGTGTTATTATTATTATTATTATTAGCAACGCGTATACGCACTTGCGCTAATGTGTAATGGTAGGGTGATTGTGAGATGAAATGGAGGACCTACAGTTTAACGTGGAATCCGAACCACAGTGGAGGCCTGGCATTCCCCACATTCACAAGATGTCTTGTCAGAGGTGAAGGAAGGGTTTGGTAATCAGATAAATCTGTGCCAGGACCGAGGATTGAACCCCGGCCGCCAGCATAGAAGTCTGACACCTTACCCCTAGACCGCAGGTCACCTGTATGAATGTGGATATCATGAATTATAATGAGAGAAGCAGATAACAGCAAGTGTGCAAGTGAGAGGATAAGAATAAACAAGAGTAAGGGAGGAAGATGAAGGCATTTACTAAACCGACCCAGCCCCAGACTGGAAACAGGTGATGATATACTACTTGGGCCTATAAACTTCATGTCTCCCTCCCTAATGTGCGGTAAAGTGCATGTCTATATCCACACTAAACAAGTGAGTGCGGACACAGGCGTCATAGTTGACCTCACCCTGAGGAGCAACAGGATGACGATGCACACTCCCCCCAGCACGGTATCTCCGAGCCTCGTCTCCCCTATCTGCTGATACACCTTCTTGACATTGTCGACGAACCCAGAGGACGTGAAGCTGAGCCCCAGGAGACCCTTCAGTTGGGAGACCGCGATGATGACGGAGGTGGCCGACGTGAAGCCTACCGTCACGGGGATGGAGATGAAATCCACCAGAACTCCTGAGACAAACAAGTGTTGAACGAGACATGAAACTTTTTTTTCTAATTATTATGTTATTTATTTTTAGCACCACATCTTACTACCCATTGAGGTTATAAGCTTAAGTACTAAATGGATTAGGAATTGGAAATGTTGAATTTAGAAGAAGTGAACCTGCATTTGCACAGAGGGAAAGTAGAAAGCCAATTAGGAAAAACCACCTCAAGTTCAAACGACCCAAATTCGAACCAAGATCTCCCCCGTCCTTGGCAGTCTAGTTCAACACGAAACTAGCGCATTAGCCAAGTAGGCCACCAAGGCGGGTAAAATTAGTATGTTCAACAAAAGGGTTATCAATGACTTCATCTAAGGGATTGTGATCAGGAGGGTAGATTTAGAGGAAGTATACCCAAATAAGTGTAAATAAGAGAATGGAAAAACACCCCTGGTTATTAATAATACCAATCTGGGCTATCCAAATTTTACTAAACTAATCATCTAACAATGAGAAAAATAGAATGTAGAGGAAAAGTGCTTCTATTTGTTCAAAGGAAGAGTGGTAAATAATTTTTTTTAATACTTAAGTACATTTAGATTGGATTCAAACCCCCGCCCACTGGTCACCGACAAACCAGACCAAACAAGACTGATGCCTTTGTCTACATACCAATCAGTGTGCATTATTAAACTGTTGAAGGGCATCCCATACCACTCTAACAACAAGATAGTAGCATTTTTTAGGTTGTTAGCGCCTAAAATTTACAAGCCCCTTGTACCTTGACCTGCATACAAAATACCCCCGCCGGTCGGGAATCAAACAAGCACCTCCCACGGTACTCACCGAGATGCAACACGCTCATGAGCAGCTGTACGCAGCCGCTCAGGAAGCAGAGGAGGACGGCAAAGTCTGGGTTGCGCCCGACCACTTGCTGGTAGGTCATGAGCGCCATGAGGGCCGTCGGGCCGATGGTGATGTCCTTGCAGCTCCCCAGGAACAGGTACACGAAGCACCCCATGAAGGCGGAGTACAGTCCGTACTGACACACAATCACACAACGATAACTGGAGCTGTACCGGCCTAAGATCAAGTTTGGACTTTACAGGGTCTAGCCGAACTACAGTAGCCCCGTGGCTTCTTTGGTGCTGACTGACAGCTGACAGCTAATAGCTTTGAAAAGTTACCAGACAAAATTATGTATCCCTACGCCGAACCGTATGATCCGCAAAAACCTGTGTTTAGCCGCTGTCATTTCTGACAGTAAAAATGTAGGTATATACCTAAATGTTGACTGTCAGAAGTCAGCTGTGAGCTGTCAGTCAGCACCAAAGAAGCCATGGGGCTACTGTATATACCCAAATGTTGACTGTCAGAAGTCAGCTGTGAGCTCTCAGTCAGCACCAAAGAAGCCACGGGAATACTGTATATTTTTCAATTCCTTGACACTGTCAGGTTCTCCAGAGACAATTTACAACTTTTCCTGCCGCTATATATTACCAACATTATTTTATTAAGATCGAAACTTGACGAAATAATATTTTTAGACACGTATACATTCTGAATGTTTGTCACTCTAAGAAGGGGCTAAAGGATTTCAGTCTATGTTTGGGGTTTGAATCCCGGTCAAACTCGAGCCTACATTTACAATGGAGAAAGCTTACAGTTATACAATTAATTGTACATTAATAGCAAAGTTTGGGAGATAAAAAAAAAAAAAAATTATCACCCGCGTCTTAATATCCATTCAGGTTATTACTAATTATACTAATGTGTTAGGGATTAGGTAGGTTTAATTTTAGATGAAGTGAATCCACATTTGTGTGGAGGGAAATTAGAAAACTATTTAGGGAAAAACCACCCAAAGTGCACTCAAATGGAATCGAACCCCAGTCCCCCTGTCTTATTGGAAGAGTAGCGCCTTGGAACATGCAGCCACCGAAGTGGATATCTATAATTATTATTACTATAGCTCAGTGGTAGAATATTGGCACACTACGCCAAGGGTCTAAGGTTTGATTCCCATGTCTGAGTGTTATTTTACAAATTTATGAATATGATACATTTACAATGTCAGGAACTAGGAATAATAAACCAAACTCTCGTAAGGGGAGAGGGGAAGGCAGCGATATAGGGTTGTTGCCCGAGCAGTGCTATAGCCTCGTTGCCCCAAGCGGCACTACAACCTCGTTGCCCCAAGCGGCGCTATAACATCGTTGCACCCCACACACCTGTGGCTCCAGGCCGGCGAGAGTGGCGTACGCAAGCCCTTGCGGCATGACGGTGAGCCCCACTGTGACGCCGGCGATGAGGTCGCTGACGAACGTGTCCAGGTTGTACTTGGGCAGCCAGGTGAGGATGGGTATGTTTCTCCTCACCGCCTTCCTGAGGGTCCCTGGCCGCCAGCGGCAGGAGGACATGGTCGTGCCTGGGTCAGAACAACACCACGGGCGGTAATCAGAGTCTTGCACAGCCGCCGGTATCTGAACTAATATTGGCGAGGCAACTCAAACTGTGGATAAAGTTTAGAAAAAAAATACTACATTTTATAATATTTCATTTTTTATTAAATAATTGCATAAAAATATCTGAAAAACAAATAATATTTATTTTCCTTGGATATGTGAGCATGCAGTTGTCGCTGAGTAAATATTAGGAAAAAATTAACAAACAGCAACAGTTTATGTTTGAATAAACAACATGTCCATCTACAGTAGCCCCATGGCTTCTTTGGTGCTGACTGACAACTCACAGCTGACTTCTGACAGTCAATATTTAGGTATATACAGTAGCCCCGTGGCTTCTTTGGTGCTGACTGACAGCTCACAGACTGACTTCTGACAGTCAAAATTTAGGTATATACCTACATTTTTAATATCAGAAGTGACAGCTGCTAAACACATGTTTTTGCAGACCATCTGGTTTGGCGTAAGGATACGTAATTTGGTCTGGTAACTTTTCAAAGTTTTTAACTGTCAGCTGTGAGCTGTCAGTCAGCACCAAAGAAGCCACGGGGCTACTGTAGCAATATGATTTCTAATATTCTCCTTATACATATATATATATGTATATATATATATAAAAATTTAGAGAAGATGTTGTAAATTGTGGTACTTAGACAAGTGCCAAGATTCTGGGAAATAGCTCGTTTTACATATCTCAAAGTTCAGGGACACGGGTAGGATAAAAGATTTACTCCACTCAAAAAGTACTATAAGGTCACCTGTGTGGTAAGCGCGACATGCCTGGACTTGGACCCAAGCCATATACAGTGTATGTTTATATTCTCTAAAGTTTCTTCTTGACAGAACCCTACTATACTTTTCTAATTTGCTAATGTCCAAACTCCCATGAAATTGTTATAAGAGTTGAGAATAAACAGCTATAGCTGGAAGAGAGGGTAATTTTAAAATTTTCACCGTGTGAGTTTGGTTTTCCAATCTCCATCGACCTAAATGTGGATACACTTTCTTTAAATTTAACCTTATTCATCCTTAACACATTAGCATAATTAGTACTTATGCTTATAACCAGAAGAGGTAGTAAATGTGCTAATGAAATAGAATACACATGCACACACACACACACACACACAGAGTAGAGCGTTGATAGTTTGGATGTCAAAAAGTCAGAGTGTCAAGAAAAAAGTATTATTTATAAAAATAACGACAGTGGTAACAATATCAAAGACACGGCCGCCAAAGAACCCACATCAGCTTTAGTTTAAGAAAGAAAAATTGAGACCTTTTTTAATTGTTAGATTTTTGCCATTTTATATTTTCAGAATTTGTAATATTTAGCAACAACAAAAAAAGTGTTAATTTGTCGTTTAAATAAAGTAAACATTTTTCCTACCTTAACAATGAGTTTTCGTAAGTATTCTGTCAAAGCCTATTTTTAATTTTTGATATAGGTAAGGTATTTTCAATATCCAGACAAATTGATGATCCAGATTGTGTCAATCCCCAATTAGTCTGAATTATCGATGTTCTAATATATAATATTTCAAAGACAGTTCTACTAATTGTTTTGTTGATTTGCTTACTAATGTATTGAAAAAAAACACATTTATTTGTACTTGCATGTGTGACAATGACACTTGACGGAAAGTTTTCACCGAAAAACAAGTGGTTACAAGTTTAAACACAAATATTGCCAATAACCTTTCCTATATGTACATGTGAGTCACTCAGCAAATTAAAGACAAAATGTACCGCACTTGAATCAACAACAAGATCTGATAGCCAGACACACAGTCTGACCTTGGTAAAGACAACTGTGTTCTGACGGCAATGTCAAGTACAACAAAACTGCAGGATGAGGATAGGTTAAGAACGTATGAAAATGTGTTTCTGCTCGCGTTTCATTTATTTTTAATTTCTGCGGCACATCTTACAGCTCAATTGGGCTAGCCGCATATTATTTTTGTGATCTATGGATGAAGAAGGCATGCGTTTAAGGGAATTGTAGCCACACTTGCGCAGTTTCGCATATTTAAGTCGATGATCTAAAAACAGTTTCGTATCCCTCCGCCTTGTGAAGTGTGCCATTTTGACAATCCCTGCACCAAATGCTCCACAAAGTCTATTGCAATAAACTGTATTATCAATGAGTGAGGAGGTTAAGAATTGAATCTTATAAAAAAGTGTTTTTTTCCCCAATAACCTTTACACAATAATGCAGGTGCACTTCTTCATAAAACCACCATCTACAACCCATTCCCTTAGATTAAAACTATTAATAACCATATTGTTAAACACAATAATTCTATGTATTGGTGTTCTGTCTTTCGACAAGGTCTGTTGCCTTGTTCAAATCGAGTTCTCCAACATGTACTATCAGTAGCTTTCTTCTTTATATCCAGAAACTTCCAACATGTTAACATGTTTGAGGTCATCCATCAGTTACATCCGTGGTATTTCTGGTCCCCTTCTTTCTTCCATGACGTCACCCAATAAGATATTTCTTCTTATAATGCAACTCATCCAGTCAGCCTTTCTTCGTGGTCACCTGTAGAATGGTTCTGTTTTCATCTACTTGTCTTAGAACCTCTTCCTTGGTCACCCAATGTGTCCACTTTATCTCCTCAATTCTCCTCCAGTACCACATCTCCTCAAAGATCTCCGTATATTTCTTCTCCTTTCTCCTCAGAGTCCTCGTTTCTGCTCTATACAAACGTAATAGAGTAAAACCAGTTTCGGATAAGAAAACTTTGGGATGTTAAATTAATAACCCTCTGAAGAAATAAAAGGTTAAAAAAAAACATAGCATACACAATCACAGACAAATCTTTTTTGTATATGTATGGTCATACAGTATTTAAATAAATGGTTATTCAATATAACAAAGTTAAACAGAGTACAAAACTAAATTTATCATTTCTTTTTAACAATATTCCGGGTTTCAGATATTTTAGGGTGACCTGGTGGTCTAGGGGTAAGGTGTCAGACTTATATGCTGGCGGCCGGGGTTCAATCCCCGGTCCCGGCACATACTTATCTGATTTCCAAACCCTTCCTTCACCTCTGACAAGACGTGTATTAATCACAACTTGTGAATGTGAGGAATGCCAGGCCTCCACCGTGGTTCGGATTCCACGTTAAACTGTAGGTCCTTCATTTCATCTCACAATCATCCTACCATTACATATTAGTGTAAGTGTGTATGACCCGAACAGGTAGTAAGACGCGATGCTAATAATAATAATAATAATAATAATAATAATAATAGATATTTTAAGTCTGGATGTGGGAAGTTTTAATGTAGTTTTTTTTTAATGTTAAGTTTTCCCAAGTACCTGGTCAAGCTGTGTTTGTGTCCAACAGTCGTGACTGTATCCACGTAATGTTATGTAAACAATACATGAGTCCAGCCCTATAATCTGGTTAACCACAGCAGGTACATGTCCACGTTGAAGGTCAGTTGTTTACAAACTACTACAATAACAGATCTCGACACAATGGTGTGGTTGAAGAGAAATCTTGATCTACATAATAGTTTTTCTGTGGAGTTAACGATTTCATGCCTTATAGATTACCAAATACTCAAGGACACTTTTAACAATTTATAGGGAAAAAAATAAAGTTAATACAAAACAAAACGAGGGGGGTAGGGGGGGGGGCGGATGTGGAGAATTCTATACAATTATGTTACACACAAAAAACAACAATATTTAGTTTAGAGTATTTGATGCATACATTCTAAATGTATTTTTTAATATTATTAGTAGAGTACATCAGATACAAAGGGTAAACTAGTTGTTCCCGACTTTTTCTCAAGCGAACGCTCGTGTGTTTAGGTACTTAATAACCACGACACTGGAATAGTCCAGGTTCTCTTCCCTTGCACCAAAGATAGAAACGAGCTTCGGAAAATACTTCGACCCAACATCCAAAGCTGTTAGCCCAGCTCCAGAGGACACCAACGGATTATAACAATGGTTTTAAAGGTATTGATACTTTCTATCCAAAGTGACGGGGATAGTACACATTCTACGAATGTTATCAGATATGATTTGTTTGTCATTTAACAAATTTAAAAAAATCTAATATTATTATTAATATACTCAACGAAAATATGGAAATTCGAATAAAACCAATATTAAGAATGTTTGTAGTTTTTATAACAATTCAAAGTTAAAAATGTACTCACTTAAATCAGAGAGTAACGTAAATATTTATAAGAATAATTAGACCTACATGTGATGAAAAGAATTTCAGTACACAAATGTTAATATGTATATTGTTATAAGCTATCACTACCTAGCAAAACCTACCCTTCCACATGTCGACAAATAAAAAAAAATCCTAAAATGTCTTGAACAAATACGGAGTACAGGCGTACTAATCCAAAGGTCCCGGGTTCGATTCCCGTGTCCAGGTGTAATTTTTCAACTTTCAGAAAAATGGAGTATGTTAACATTTGTATGAAGCGTCACATCACGATCACCAAAGTGACAACCGCAGATCACACAACTTACTGTATGAACACATTAAATTAGTTTTAGTAACCATTTCAACCGGCCTTGATAGGCTATTAACATCTGGGGAAAATATTGCAATAATTTATTGCTGTTAAAATGAGTCATGTTTATTATGTTTGATCTGGTAAAGTAACTGTGTCAGGTCTGGGTGTTGTGCTAGACCTCAACTGGTAATGGTTAATAATCATCATTAGTCCTTGTAGTAAGACTGGCGACCTAGTTAATTATTTAAGTTCCCAGAGCTAGAGCCTAAACTCGAGATAAGAGAGCCTATATAAGCCCATACTTACACACATTTCAGCTGTCAAGATAAGAACTAAGCGGTGCAATAACATTTACTCTAAAGTGTTTACAACACCAGCGCCAGCGTAGGAATACTAGATGTACACTCCAGTGCATAGCGACTGAGAACAGTTTGGTAAGACAAGGTGTACATCCGGAAGACAACCGCGGCACCCTCAGGAGACATTCGTGGCACCCTCAGGAGTCCATCGTGGCTCTCTCAAGTGACCATCGTGGCACCCTCAGGAGACCACCGTGGCATCCTCAGGAGACCTTCGCGGCACCCTCAAGTGACCATCGTGGCACCCTCAAGTGAATATCGTGGCACCCTCAGGAGGCCATCGTGGCTCTCTCAAGTAACCATCGTGGCACCCTCAGGAGACCACCGTGGCCACCCTCAGGAGACCATCGTGGCACCCTCAAGTGACCATCGTGGCACCCTCAAGTGACCGTCGTGGCACCCTCAAGTGACCGTTGTGGCACCCTCAAGTGACCGTTGTGGCACCCTTAGGAGAACATCATGGCACCCTCAAGTGACCGTCGTGGCACCCTCAGGAGA
>CABFOV010007453.1:0-14083 GCA_902141375.1 Timema poppense
ACGGGAAATAAAATAGGAAATTGTTCACAAAATAGAAAAAACAAGGAAATATAAGGTAGGGTGGCAAATAACATCATAGCATCTTCAAAGTCATTAGTTCCATGTTATATATTTTGTGTAGACACTCCGTATCCTTAATAGAAAAATATATTATCACCCAATGAGAAAGTAAAACTATTTGCCAAATCAAATCAATATAAATATAAATGGTTTTCCACTCCCACTCCACGCAAATGCGGGTTCACTTCCTCTAATACAACCTTCTAAATTCCTAATCCATTAGAGTAATTAGTACTTAAAAAAGCGTATAACCCGAACGGGTAGTAAGACGCGGTGCTAAATATTATTATTATTATTATTATTAATGTTTACTTTGACTTTTAAAAAAAGCAATAATATTTTGTTTGAAATATTCACGATACTTATTTGATTTACTATAAGTTTATTTCATATTACTTATAATATCTAGCTAAGAGACCCCTGTTGAATATATCTTTACTGTCCGATTAAGCCACCTCACTTTACATTTTAAGCTTTTTTTCTCTCTTCTGAATCGTTGTTGAAGTGAAATTGTTATTTCACTCCCTCATTTTCCCCTATTTTCTTTCGCATAGCTGTATATTTCAGAACAAGCAACTCTCTCATGGACACCTGCTATCAGGACTGGCAGTTATTACACTAATTTTAGTGTGATTTCAAACGTCTTTAAATTCAGATCGCAGTTTAGTAACATGTTCTTCCTCACACGTGCTCAACAATGTACTCGCTGCATTGGTTAGGCGCCGTGTGCTTGTGTTATTTATGTATTAGTTAGGATTAATCAATTTGTTTGTATGTCCTCGTAACAATGGGGGTACAAATACTTAATAACTGTTAATGGGAGCTCCTCTCCTCGTATCTTTAGTCGTAGATACAATAAAGCTAATGAAATAACAAGCAGTAATATTGATACAATTATTTTTATTATTTATCATGGATAGGTGGCTAAAAAGAGGTAATTTAAGTAAAAATAATAAAGTACTACTCCAGCAAGTATCAGTATAACTGACGTTTTAAGTAAATCTCAACGTTTTACCTGTTCATCCAAAAATGACAGCTTTATACATTAATTCCTATTTATCTCTGGGTTTTACGTATACATGTGATAAAATTGCCCCTCATGCACTATGCCTCTTGTGTAACAGAATGTTATAAAACAGTTAAGTGTTACCTGCCAAACTTAGTAGACATCGTGATACTAATCTCCCTGAATGTAAGGACAAATATATTAGTTTTTTCAAGCGTAAGCTTGGGCCATTAACATGCTGTCAGAGTCATATGGTGAAAAGTTCCAAAATTAATAATGAAAGCGCTACCGAGGCCTACTACAGAGTGAGTTAACATATCGCGTTTGCTAGAGAAGTTCGTACAATCGTTTAAACAATTTAAGCCTTGTGCGATTTAAATGGTAGCTTGTGTGCTTGATGAAGAATCAAAAAACAAACTTAAAACAATTCAGTTATCTAATAATACTATTAAACGTCGCATTAAAGATCTCTCACCAGATATAGAAAAAAGAATTGGTGTCATGACTTAAATGTAGTGTTGCTTTTTCCTTGCAAATTGATGAATCGACAGACGTGTCAGGGCTGGCAGTATTACTTGTATTTGTGCGTTTCTTGTTTCCAAAAAAAATTTAGGATGATTTGTGCTCTTGAAAGTCGTACGACTGAAGAAGAAATCTTTAAAGTAATTAATAGTTCATGAGAGAAAACAATATGAGTTGGGAAAAATGTGTTGATGTGTGCACTGATGTAGCCAGAGCAATGGCAGGTAAAACAACAGGGGTCGTGGCACGTATCAAAGAGTTGGCGCCGTCTTGTTGGAAAAGTCACTGTGTGCTCCATCGACAAGCGCTTGTTGTCAAAATTATGGAAAGAGACCTAAACACTGTTTTAAATGATGCTGTAGAGATAGTGAACCACATTAAATCAAGGCTACTTCAAGCAAGAATGTTTAAATTACTTTTTGAATAAATGAGAAGCGAACACACAACGTTGCTACTTCACACAGAAATAAGATGGCTATCTAAAGAAAAAGGTCTTGGAGTTTTTGAACTTATCTCTGAATTTTTTTTTATTATTGATTACCCCTTTGAGCTTTCTCCCTGTTTGGTGAGTACTTCTTGGTTTCAAAACTTGGTTTACTTAGTGGATATTTTTACAATAATTAATGAACCAAATATGTCATGTCAAGGAAGGAGTGTGTTGGTATTTACAACAAGGGACAGAACAGCGTATTTTGATATTAAACTTGAATGATGGAAGGTATGTTTGAAAAAATACAGTATGATTGCTTTCAAACTTTGATTGACTTCTTGATAGAAACAGAATCTAGCCTAGAAGAAACTATTCATAGAAGCATCGTCCAACATTTAAATGCCTTGCACCGAGCGTTTAAGAAATACTTTCCATCCTCTAAAGATGATGATGATGATGATGATGAAGATGATGATGACTGGGTATGAAATCCATATTGTACTTCAGAGAAACCGGATTCAATGTCTGTGCAAAATTACGAGTGTTTGAGAGATATTACATCTGGTACTGGTTTGAAACAAAAATTCAGTGAAGTTACTCTGGTTGAATTCTAGTGCAGTTTTCTTCAAGAATATCCACAAGTGTTTAAATGTGCAATTCTTAAACTTCTTCCATTTCCAACAACTTACCTGTGCAAAGCTGGATTTTTAAAGTATGCAACAACCAAATCTAAATATCGTTATTGACTGGATATTGTGCCCGACCTGATAATTCCCCTGTCTACAATCTCTCCCAACTTTAAAGGTATTTGTGAGACAAAGAAACAACACCATTCTTCACACTAATACTATATAAAGTAAGATTGAATGTTTACCTAGTATACTATTGCATGTATAATTTTTGTGTCACTCTGGAAAAATAATGTATACTATTTAAATTTTGGGCAGAAATCATCCAGACACAATGTATTTTATGCAAGCAAGGGTGTGAGGATCCGTGGATATCGTACAAAGCCAAAAGGGATCCACGAGCAAAAAAGGTTAGGGAACCACTGGTTTACAACATTTATAAAGGTTTTACATGATTGTTTCCTTCGTTTTGATTCACACACTATACTTTTATAAATTTTCTTCGTAACTCAATCGCCACTCATCCTTTCAACATACCCAAACTAATGCAAGACGCCTATTTCCCGTTGAACTTTTAGATTACTTTTCAAACAGCACTCCTTCAGTATCTGTCCATTCGGGTTTTTCAACATACATTTCTTAGATATCTCATTCCAACTGCAATTTGCTCTTGTGTTTATCTTGACAAACACATGTTTCACATCCATAACACAATGTTGGAATAAGACACTTTTATATAGTGCCATCTTTGAATCTTTCGATACTACTATGTTCTTCATAATAGTCAACATACATCCAAATGTTCTCCGAGATGCATTTACCAATCTGTCAATTTCATCCATCCATTCTTACACTTTTACAGAATCTTCTGCCCAGATAAACAAAATCATTCGCTTGTTCTAACAGTTTACCAATAATGCTTAGCTGACAATCATTTCCTGTTCCGTTCTTATAAAAAACTATCGACTTAGTTTAAGAGTCCAGTATACGAAGATCCATACTGCCTGTTACTATAGTCAAACGGTTTAGTGACATTTGCAAGTCATTTTCATTTTTGCTATTAATATGATATCATCTGTATATATATATATATATATATATATATATAATGGATTATAACAGTATTTTGATAAGGTTGGTAAGTTAGCTGGCTATGTTTTAGTATCTTGATTCAATTTTTTTATTAAAATTAATAAGAGATTTTAACGCACTATACCATATTCAGTTTATGAAATGTAAATTAGTCTTTAACTAAAACATAAAATAGTTTCATTACTAATCCATGTGATAGAATTGATGTTGTTAAACTTGAACGTTTAAAATTTGTTTTAAAATAATGGTTGGGGGTATAATCACTATAGAGTGAATTGGGAGAAGTTTACTAAACCGCCTTCCCGCTTGTAAAAGATAAATATATCCTTCCTTCCATCGGTGGTCTCATGTTAAAGGACTCCACTCTCGCAAAAGATTAGACACTCATCATGTACTGTATTCAGCTAGGTATATTGTGAGTGTTATTTTCTAAATATGTTAACATTCAAAAGCTATATGCAAACGAGGGTATATTTCATTTATATTGAAGTATCTAGTTCACATACCATTGGGGTAAATATTCTTATAGCCACAACTATATTAAAGACATGGGGGAAAAACAAAATCAAATAAAAATAATTAGAAAAAAATATTTCTTTAAACGAAAAACTAAATATTTTTAAATAAGAGTTAAGATTTATTAATTACAAAATGTGACTCAAAAGTACCCTATTAATTTCTATTCAACCCGCTTAAGTGGCCGATTGGTCTAAGGCGTCACTCACGTGCTAGACTCGCCTGCTTTTGACAGGGAGATCGGGGCTTGAATCCCGGTCGGGTCTATTTAAGGTGTTTTTCCCTAAAATGGTTTCCCACTCTCCTTCCACACAAATGCAAGCAGATTATCTATAAAATTTGACATTCCATTTCATTCCCAATAAAGTTATTGCTTATTATCATAAATGCGTATAGTCTGAACAGGTAGTAAGACTTGGTGATAAAAAAAAAAGATAAGTTTAAAAGCAAATCACACAAAGCGAAATGAAAAACCACGTAGTTGCAAAGCCTTAGACAAATCGGGTTAGATTCTCTTTATTTCCTTCTAGCCCTTTCCCTACCGAACAGAAAATCACAGTCTCTTCAAGGAGCATTAACTATTTAAATGTTCAACAAACTGTGAAGGATTACCCTGATGTAATCCTTTAGTGTATTTACTTTCTTGACGCCGTCTCGAATGTTTAACTGAACACCCATTGACTTTCAAAAAAAAAAGGGAGTGAAAGTGAAAGATGACTATATCTAAGTGTGCTTAATTAACTATTCATGGTATTTGCTGTTAGTAAAGTACAACCCACTTTCAATTGTAAAGGAGAGAGAAAAAGAGAGATTGTAGAACTATGGACAACTTTTCAGTTTCAAATTTCTCGGTGCTCTAAGTTCCACCAGAACTCAAAATAGTGAGTTTTACTTAAAGTTTTGTTTATCTTTCTATACCTAAGTCTACAGCTGAAATGGTTTAAGGTGGGAATGTACGGAACGTGATTTAAGGGACAAGTTTTTGCATTTTTAAAGCAACAATTTATATTTAATTTACTTTGCTAAAAATATGTTTTGCCATAAAAAACACTGCGAAAACACTGCCTTAAACTCGCGTTCCTTACATTCTTACCTTAATGGGTTTCGTTTGAACTTGAAACTTGGATGTTAAATGGTCATACCTGGAGGCCTAATTGGGATCTCGATTCTTTACCTAAAATTTAGCGGTGTTTACTGTTAATTGATTTTTTTGAATTCTATTTTTTTTGAAAATATCTTCAACCTTTTTTTTTACTCTCCTTGGTGGTGTAGTTCGCTAACGTTCTAGTTTCGTGTTGGGAGAACAATGGTCTCCCCGTCCTCATCATAGATTGCTGATATATGGATTGCTGACGAAGGGGAGATAGAGGTTTGAATCTAACTTGGGTGAACTGGAGAAGTTTTTCCTAAATGGTTTTTCCCTCTCCCTCCACGCAAAAGCGGGTTCACTTCCTCTATATTCAATCTTCCCACTTCCTAAACACATTAGCGTGGTTAGTACTTAACCATATAACCCTAACGGGTAGTAAGACGCAGTGTTATGTATTATTTAATAATTTTGCTCAAAGCTTACATCTGAGAAGTGTTCCTTACTATAATTAAAATTTAATGTGTATTTTCTTTAGGATACCTAATTAAGAATAAATACTAAGTAACCGTTTTTAAAACTGTTGGTGTGAGAAAGTATGTATTATTGAATTGTTACATTTATTTCAAATCCTTTGCAATAATCTATAAACCCACTTCGGTGACCGCGTGGTCAGACGCGCTACTCTTGCAGTAGGTTAGACTATTGATAACTGAAAGATCGAGATTTGAATCTCAGTAAAGTGTCCTGAGGGCTATTTTCCAAAATTGTTTTCCACTTTCCCTCCACGCAAATTCCGGTACATACAGTAGCCCCATGGCTTCTTTGGTGCTGACTGACAGCTGACAGTTGACAGCTTTAAAAAGTTACCAGACCAAATTACGTATCCCTACGCTGAACCAGATGATCTTCAAAAACATGTATTTAGCAGCTGTCACTTTTGACAGTCAAAATTTAGGTATGTACCTAAATGTTGACTGTCAGAAGTCAGTTGTGAGCTGTCAGTCAACACCAAATAATCCATGGGGCTACTGTACATAAACGTATAGCCCAAACGGGAAGGGTGCTAAAGAAAATTTAAAAAAATATATTATTAATGGCTAATAACGACGCCATATTTTATTCTGAGTATTTTAAGTAGTTTCATATGGGAGTGGGCTAGTTACCCAAAGTATATTGATATTACTATTTTCCTTCTCCCCTGTTTTTTTCATTCTACTGCCGGACAGCTCGATCCAGTAAAGTTATTAACCAAAACTATTTTTGAGTGTTTATGAATTTATGATTAACTATTCTAACACCTTAACTTAAAATCGCCCATTTTTTTTAGTTATGTTACTTTCCTCACCGTAGTTTGTTTTATTCTTACTTAAAGAAATATTATTATTATTTGAGGTAGAACAAATCTTCTCTATACACGGCCGTTACCAGATCATTGGGATGGTTCATGCCCTACGTTATGTTCCCCTACAAAGTGATTAAATGGATGTCGTTAAATTGGCTGTCTCTAACACCGTGAGAGGCAGACACGATGCCGCCTTTCGGTCATTAGAGAACTAACCACTTAGTACTATAGTTCCCCTCCCTCCCTAACCCCCTTGCTTCCTCATAAAACCATGTGCCCCACTTTGGACACTTAACAAAAAGTTACACTGCACGCGCTTTACTTTATGGACGTTTTTTCTCTTCGTACTTTCCACGCAGCCCACTCTCTCGTTGTCTTGATAACCTTTTTTTTATCTCTTTCTCTCTCTACCTTCTCATTCTGTCACTATACCAACGTACAGGTAAGGAATACAACAATTTTTTTCATACAGACTGTAACGATCAATTTAATGATACACGCTTCGGTGGCCACATGGTCTAAGACGGTTTCACCATCGCAATAGACTTAACTGCCTATCATGGTAAAATCAGGGTTTGAATCCTGGTCTGGTGTTATGAGGATGGTTTGTCATTAATGATTTTCTACTTTACATCAATGTAAATACTGGTACATTTCCTCTAGAATTCTACATTCATTATTCCTAGTTCTTTAGTGTAATTAGTATATACGTATGCAACTATAAACATAATGGGTATTAAGACTTGGTGGGGAAAACACGAGGAATGTTTATGTATACATATAAACTATAAACTTTTTTTTCATTGCTTGTTAAAACCCATTAGAGCTTTACGCAATATATAAAAGCTCCTGCTTATCAAACACCTACGACCTGAAAGGAACCTACCAGCAGAATTTCAAAAATTTGTTTTCAGTACACTACCTTTAAGTCTTCCTCATAAAAACAAACACATCACTTTATTTATCACAATAAACACTGTATATCCACAATTTTTAAACCAAATTGTCCAGATATTATATAGAAAATCCAAATCCCGCTCCCCTCCCCAAAATATTTGTAAGCTACTTTAATATTATTTTTAATTTAAAAAAACAACTTTTTTCTTATTTATCATGAAAAATTATTCCCAGATAATCTTTTGAACTCGATATTCAAGTTTAATTTCAATTTATTTTTCGTTTTTTATAATTTGTCTTAATTAAACTACCTTTACATTAATTTATAAAAAAATACATTAACTTTTTATTTATCATATAGAATATTCCCTTCCAATAACAATTTATAAAGCTATTTTCTTAAATATCTAATATTTCAATAATAAATAGTCAGTGTACTACTATAGAAGGATTTTTATTTTGGAAAAACAAATAAATAAATAAATATATATATACTTATAAATAGATACTCATTTAGAACCAAATCACCAGAGCCATTTTTAAAAATATTCAATTTAAAAATCTAGTTAACTACCATTGAACAAATTTACCCAAAAAAACAACAACATAGTTTTAAATACTGTGTCAGATATTCCACAAATATCCATTTTAAACTAAATTATTAGAGCTTATTTCAAATATTTCAGGCTTTCAAAAATATCTTATCAATGAACTACCATACATCGAATCTTGCCCAAACCCAAGTATACAGTGTAGATTTGTTAGTTTAACATTCCATAGATATCCAATACTGAACAACATCGGTATAGCCACTAAAAATGGAATTAAATATATATATATATATATATATATATATATAATAAGTAAACAACCCTTAATTTGAGAGTTAGGAAAAATAAAATTGCAAATCATTATCAAATAACATATAGATTTCAAGTTTTAACAAAATCCATCAAACCATTTCAGATCTGTGGCCAGGGACATACATAGGGACAGTCGGAATTGTAAAATCCACTTTTATTTTGTTCGGGTGGACATAAAACGTAGACATTCTTTATAATCATACTATATGTAAAAAAAATTCACGATAACAATATTTTACCTAAAATCATGAGAAAGTAGAAATAGAAAATTATTTTTTATTTTGGTAGAGCTTAATAAATTTCTTTCGAAATAAATGGTACGTAACTCCGCAAGAAATTTCTTGTTCCATTTTTTAGTAATGGAGATATTTACTCAAAATTCGTAGTATAATATGCACTAGCACACTCGAAAACAAATTGCACTAGACATACGTAAACCATTTTTTATTCATGATTTTAAATTTAATAATTTTATTTTTAAAGAATAATCGTCTTCATTTGTATATTTGGATCAATACAAAATATCGATATTGGGTCCCCAAGGGTCAACACTTCGTATACAAATTTTGACTTCAGGTTAAAATTTTCGTAATTTTACTAGGGGATATCTTATGGTTTTTGCATTACTATTAAATTTCCCTTTTATAAATTTTGACCAATTAAATATATAATTATTGACTATTGAGTTTCAAATGAGAGAGATAGAATCGTTATAGCCGATTTTGAGATAATGGATTTTTTTTGTCTTTTCACCCTTTAGTAAACTGCTATTACTATTAGGGTTGGACAAACGGCGTTGCAAAAACCACTTTTTAGGGTTCGGAGGGTCATGAAACGCCGACATCCATCAACATCTCAGGCTAGACTTTTTTTGACGGTAGTTATACTTTACCTTAAAGTGTTGACAAAGTGAAAAGACATATATATTTGCGTATAGTTTGAAAACCTTTGGTTTTATAAACATAGATTTCAGGTAAAATATTTTTATTATAAATAGATTCACATGTATGCGATGATAAGTAATTTCATATCTAACAGGCTTACGGAGAAAAAATTAGAAATTTGCATTTACGCATAAGACCGGACCTTTAAAGACATTTTGAAGAAAAGTTGAGAGTAGCCATTTGGTTTGTAATTTTGATCAAAGCTTAGAAATGAAATTTAATCCAAATCGTTAAAGCCAATTTTGATCAAATCGATGTTTTCTCTTTCCACCCTTAAGGAAACTACCCTTAATTTTGGGATTGGATATCCAATTCCAAAAATTTCTCGGGGTAAACCTATGAAAACCCTAGATACCAAGTTTTAGCCCAATTGGTAAAATAGTTTAGGCCCTAGCCCAAGGTACAGACTGATAGATAGATGGACAGACAGATGGCATTGCGAAAACAACTTTTTAGGATTCAGGGGGTCATTAGACGTCGACATCCATCAAAATCTCTAGTTCGATTTTTTTGACGATCACAGAACTGTAAAATAGTGAGTGATAAATTAAAAATATTGATATAGGGTCCCCGTGGGTCAACACTTCGTGTTAAAATGTCGACTTCCGGTTTAAAATTTTCGACGTTTTACTAGGAGTTACACATATATGGTTATTGCGTTTCTATTAACCTAATAATTTATAGATCTTGGCCAATGAAATAGGTAAATATATACAATTGAATCAAAAATGATAAAGATCTATCATAGTTGAACAAAAATTTCTCCTAAGAGGTTGAAAGAATGAGGACATACACTTTTTGAGAGACTTAATAATTTATTACTCTATGGTATTAGAGAATTATTGCGTTAAAACTTAAGTAGTATCTCTTTACAACTAAAGCTCACAAAATGGTATTAATATATTTGCCAATATCTCAGAAACTGTTGGTTTTATAAAAATATACTTCATTTAAAAGTTTTTTATTTTTAATAGTACAACGATTTAGCAATGATAAATTATTTAGTATCTCAGATAGTTGCGGAGATACTGAAATTTCCGCGTCTCTAAGGTACCCTAAAAGTAATTTCAATGGGAAAATGAAGATAGTCATTTATTTATAATCTTAAAGCAAAGCCTGGATTGGAATTTTAATCATAATCGTTAGAGCTGATTTTGAGAAAATCAATTGTTTCTCTTTTCTATTTTTACTAAACTACTCTTAATTTTGGGTTTAAAAAGACACATAGACATACTTCATTGCAAAGATCACTTTTTAGGGTTCGGGAGGTCATGAGACGTAGACATCCATCAACATTTCAGGTTAGAGTTTTTTACGGTTGCAATACTTTATCTTTAGTATTCGAAAACTTAAGAATAATATATATATATAATATATATATATATATGCGTATGGATTGAAAGTTATTGATTTAGTAAAAATTTGTTAAAAAAAAATTTGTATTTTAAATATATTTACAATGAAAAGTAATTTCATATCTAAAATAGTTTCGGAGATGATAAAAAGTGAGAATTTACGAATCAGACCGGAGTCCTTAAATTCATTTTACCGAAATATCGAGATAAGCCATTGGCTTTAGAATATTTATAAATGTTTTGAAATAAAATTTAATTAGAATAGTTAGGGCCGATTTTGAGAAAAATTGACTTTATCTTTTTTTTGTCCTTCAGTAAACTACCCTTAATTTTAGGGTTTGATATACAATTCCAAAAAAGCCTCGGGGTAACCTTATGGAAACCCTAGATACCAAGTTTTATCCCGATAGGTAAAATAGTTTTGGCTCTATTTGGAGGTACAGACATACAGAAATTCAAAAACCACTTTTTCGGATTCAGGGGGTCATGAAAATTCGATATTCATCAAAATCTTGAGTTCAAATTTTTTGACGAAGACAATACTTTTTCTACAAGATAGCGAGAAAGTGAAAATTGTTACTTTGCTTCCCCTTTTGAATCATATTGAAATTATAGAATTTGAGTACTTAATATTGTGTATAAGTTTTCATGTTTTTTAAAAATTAAATTAAATAAATTGTTTTCAAAATACTCCTGGAACTACTGTAGAAAGAAATAATTTCAAGTTTTTAAATACATTGATTTATGTTTCATGTTGCATTCTCTTTAGGTTACTATACAAAGTAATAAGAATTTAGCCCAGATGTCTAGTGTGTATGTAAATATGTGAGGCCTAGTTTACTTTTCTTTTGTGTTTTCGCTTCACGGTCTGTTGAATAGTTCCCATTGGTTCGTTTCCATTTCATGGTTATAGAAACCCAGTAATGAGGCCCTGACTGAATACTCGCAGTTGATTGGTTGAAGAACAGTGCATTCGTACAAAAGAGAAGAACTGAATTCGGAGAATAAGGCAAGGTTAGAGGGGAGAAGGGGAAAAAGTAGTAAGAAAAATATGTATATTTTGTATATATATATATATATATATATACGAGTATATATATATATTTGTATATAAATTTAAAAGAATTGTTTTCTTTTATAGGCTAGTTGATCCAAGGTAAAATAAGTTTGAATAAAAAATTATGTTGTGATAATGCTAATTGGAAAGATGAAATCTTGAGTTTTATGACTGGGAACTAAAAATGAGTTTCCATCTTTTTAAATAATATAATACCTCAAAAATCACTGGAATCGTTCTCAGAAATCAGAGTATTTATCTTAACTAGAATCGTTCTCTGCTGAAAGGACTTCAGTCAAACAAAAGTAGTTTCTATAATTCCCTGCAAAAAATGGCTTCAATCACTTCCTGAAGTCGTTTAACATATAGTTGTAATGTAGTGAACTAGTAATATAAGCAAGTTCAGTAATTTTAAACTATCATACGTTTAATTATACTACTATATTGTATTTTTAACACAGTTGGTTGTTAGTTTTAATTTACTATTTAAAATCTTCACACACTTAATCTAAACTTATTTAGTATATACTGTACTTCTAACACATAATAACTAAATTTTGTTCTCTATGTACTTTAAAACTACCACATGGTGTTTAGTTTGATTAAATGAGTTATATATATATATTCCATGTCCTATCTGTTCAGGTTGTACGCGTATTTACTAAATACTCTAGTTAATTAAGGACGAGAAAGATTGAATTTGAAGGAAATTTGACTTTATTACAATGAGGTGAAGTAGAAAACTATTTTGGAAGAACTAACTTAGGTACGCCCGATTAGTATTCGAACTAAGATATTCATGTCATCGGCAGTCTAGTCTAACACAAGACCAAATACCATAGACCATATATCCAACCCTAGCGTTAGACCATGGGATCACCAAAGCAGGTTCCATTGATATTGTTTGCTCACACCATATAAGCCTATAACTCATTTAATTCTGGTTGGCTGGAGAAGGAGAGGTCAGGGTTGAAATCCCTGCCTGGCAGAGACTGACGGGACTAATAGTGGCGAAGACACCAAGACAGGTGATGCGGGCATGCTGGATAAATGATACGGACAATAGGACAGTTTTAACACAAAACTAACAGGTCGTGTAAATGTGGCCAAGACTCTAAATAATCCTAGAGCACCTTGTCAAGGGAAGGCTCTACATGGATCCCTGTGACGGAAACGCAAGATGATCCAGGTGGAACCTGGAACTTCAAAATATTTTAGCTCAGAAAGCATTTTCACTTGAAATATTTATTGACCTTCAATTCAAGACCAAACCAGAATTGATGGCCACACGGACAAAGCCTTCAATTAGTCTTGTCTGGTTTTTTCTCTAAGACAAAGCTCGAATTCCAGCTACTAAGGGCGTGTTTAGAAAAATATTTCCCGTTTATCCTCTACGTAGGCTAGATGTAAAGAAATTCCTTCTAAACCACACCTTTTTAATACTTAATTCATATTTTTGTAATTAAATTCGTATTTTCCAGAAAAATGACGAGAAATTATAATCAAAAATATTTTAAGCCCAAAACTCTTGTTAAGTATCCAGTGTCCCGAATTGGGAGTCAAGTGATATAAGGCAATATACTTGATTGATAATTACAATGAATTTGGAGTTTAAATCCCATCTGGGCATACTTAGGGTGCTATTTCTCAATTGGGTTTGCCATTTTACCTCCACTCAAATAAAGTTTCATTTTATCCGCGTTCTAACTTCATCATCCCTACTTTATTAATATTAATATACGTATAATCTAATAGGGTAGAATATTTTCTATTATGTCCTAACGTCCTACTATTTCTTCAGGTTATACACATTTACTTTAGTGGAGTAGGGATGAGTAAGGAAGAATTTTAGAGGTAGTCTACTCGCATTTTCTTAAAGGTAGAATAGGAAGATATTTAGAAAAATACACATCAGTAGACCCAACTGGGATTCGAACCCAATTTTTCCATCATCACCAGGCTATTTTGACAAAAGCGTAACGTCTTAGACCATTTGGCCACTGAAGTAATGAAAGGGATAGTAAAATGTTGTGCCCAAATTAAACAAAAATAATCAATTCATTCACGATAAAGGAGCAATAAATCACGCTATTATATCATAAAAGTTTAATATAATTTTTTTTATGGTAAACTTAAACCATTTGACATCACCCATCTTAGGTGTTTTAAGGGGAAAGGTTTTCAGAGTGCACCGTGAGATGCATCTGCTCTTCACGTTCTACGTAAGCAGTTTATTAACACAAATGTTGGAAAGGAGATGCAGTTATCACCCCCCCCCCC
>CABFOV010007453.1:14143-28399 GCA_902141375.1 Timema poppense
CCCCCCCCCCCCCAAGTGCGCGTAAAGTAAGCACATTACCGGTACTTTAGAAGTCCTTCCTACAAAGTACACATGATTCTGAGTGCAGCCATCACGTCTTGAAGTGCTTGTTGAACACGACTTCTGAGCGAGGGTACCAACCATGTATAATTAATGATGTTTCTACCGGTTGAAAAGCGACGCTGTAAAGGAATTACCGGTTGGGAATACTTGCACTATCAAACGATCGGTCTACATCGGTGGTATTACTGTAAATTCACACGTCCACATAAATACGAGAGCAGAATAGAAATTAGGTCACGTTATGAGCTATAAGTCAATAACAAGACTTCCCCCTCATCGGCGTGAGCTGTTCTGCTCTTAAAGTTAAACTCGTCTCTACTTATACGCTCTACTTGAGGTCTTGGAAGACCCCTTCAAATCCCAAAACTAGCAATTTAAAATTGATAAGCAAGAGCATTTTAAAGCGAAGGAAATATAAATCTAGAAGAAAGCAGACAGCTTTGTTGGTTGTTGCGAGGAGATTTGAAATAGCATGTTAATGGTAAGCCTGTGTATCGATGTATAGGATTGTGGAATGACACAGAATTATAGTGTGAAAACATCCATCGTGACAATATATAGAATATAAGTATATCCACTGGAAAATAAAATGTTGATAATCAGCTGTTTTAAGATTCCATTGCGCTGCCTCTTGGGTCAGCCCACAGCTTGTGAGTGAGTTTCTTTTCCACTCAAGCTGATTTGTCTCTCTATCTTAGGCGAACATTTGAATCAAACTTTAGGGTATAAATTATTGTTCCACGATCCGAAGCTCACCGGTTAAGATCAAAGTAATTTTACCGATCTATGAAAATCTGCAGCACAACTTCCTTAAAAGTGCAAGTAAATCCGTTGATACATCTTCAATTTAGGCATGTAAAATATCCTTGCAAAGCATTACTTTTTCGTAAACATTTTTAGACTTGTTTTAGCTTGCTGATTCAAGCTGCTGAAAACACCAGGTATCCACCGCACTTTCATGACTTCCCTAGTACATGTGCTTTCTTTCTGATGAATCGGGTGGCACTAACCAGCCGTGCGCTGCTCTGGATGGATGAGGAAACACATCAAACACACCTTCAAGATGCAAACACTCAATATATAAAACAATTGGTCTGGTTTTCTCTTTATAGAGTCGTGAGACCTTTGGTGGTGGGTACGGGGGTGAAGGAAGGTTTTAAAAGAGGGGATATTTAACTACATACTTTTCTAAATCTCCTTTGAGAAAGTTTCTTAAGTTAAAATTTCAGTGATGCAAATATTTATTAAGTCATCACGTGTTGATTGCTAAGGCAGGCGAAATGAAACATTTGGAGTTCTCTGAAATGCAGTAACAAATTTTAACCACTTTGAATTTGTTCTCAAAGCTTGAAAATAAATATATGTTTTAAGTTATTAAAGTTTTAATACCCGTTTTCATTTTAACAACTCATGTGGAAGGTAGAATTTAGAGAGTGTGTAATCATATTTGAGTAAATAAATAGTGGAAAACCGCTCAATAAAAAGATAGATTCTCATTACGGATGACTAAGTATATAATACTGACCTCAGCATCACTATCAAACAAGACAAGAAGAGATAAATGCCTATGTCGACGTGCCCACTGATGTGGGTAGTTATATATATATATATATATATATATCACTATTATCTAAATATATATCACTATTATCTAAATATATATATCACTATTATCTAAATATATATCACTATTATCTAAATATATATCACTATTATCTAAATATATATCACTATTATCTAAATATATATATATATATATATAACTATTATCTAAATATATATATATAACTATTATCTAAATATATATATAAATAATAGTTTTCCCGTTTAGGAATTTTTATTGTAGTTCTCAGAACAGACACATTAACCAGACAACCAAATTCTTCACTTAAATGATTCTTCATCCAAATAGGATTTGAACTGAAGAGATTAAAAGTTAAGGTAACTCATTTTTATATAAAGGTTAGCACAGACTACAATATAATTCCTTGGCTCATATCGCTCCGCAACGGATCATAAAATATTACCGGTTTGGGGTTTGCCCTATTTCTCTCAATTTTCAAAGAAAAATATAGGTAAAATTAACGTACGAGGACTTAAATTGTTAAGTATTTTTACTTTCTCGGTATCTTACAGGTAGAAAAAGTATTGTGATCGTCAAAAAAATCGAACTCGAAGTTTTGATGAATCTCGACGTTTCATGAGCCCCTGAATCCGAAAAGGTTGTTTTTGAATTTCCGTCTGTCTGTCTATACCTCCAGCTAGAGCCTAAACTAATGTCACAGATCGGGCTAAAACTTGGTATCTAGGGTTTCCATATGGTTGCCGCGAGGCGTTTTTGGATTTGGATAGCTAACCCTAAAATTAAGGGTAGTTTACTGAAAGGAAAAAAGAGAAAAAGTCGATTTTCTCAAAGTTGGACCAAAGGAATTTTATTAAATTTCATTTCTAAACATTTATAAATATTACAAACAAAATGGCTAGTCTCAATATTTCGGAAAAATTACTTTAAGGGCACTTGTCTAATGCATACATTCTTGTTTTGTATCATCTTTTTGAAACTATTTGAGAAATGAAATTACTTATCATTACAAATATGTATATCTATTTATAATACAAATATTTTAATCAAAGCATATTTCTATAAAACTAATAACTTTCAAACCATACGCAAATATATATATATTTTAACTTTTCACAAACTAAAGGTAAAGTATTGTGACCATAAAAAAAAGACCTGAAATATTGATGTATTTCGACGTCTCATGTGCCCCCAAAGCCCAAAAAGTAGTGTTTGCAATGCCGTCTGTCTGTGTGTCTGTTTGAACTTAAAATTAAGAGTAGTTTAATAAAGGGCGAAAAGATAAAAATAATTGATTTCCTCAAAATCAGCTCTTACGATTTGATTAAAATTCGTATCTAGGCATTGATTAAGATTATAAATAAACTGACTGTTTTCCTTTTTCCGTTAAAATGACGTTAAGGGTACTTTACAGAAGCAGAAACTTCCGTATCTCTGCAACTATGATGTTTGAACAATGATCTATATCTTTCATTTTAGACTCAATAGTCAATATTTATAATTTTTATTGGTCAAAATTTATAAAAGAGGAATTTAATATCAATACAATGACATGAAGATGTGCAACAATTAATAAACTGCCGAAAATTTTAGCCGGAAGTCAAAATTTTAATATGAAGTGTTGACCCTTGGGGACCTAATATTTATCTTTTTTTATCGGTCCAAACATATAATTGGGGACATTAAGTCTTTAAAATTAAAATTATAAAATTTAAAACTACGACTCAAAAAATGTCAATAGTCAATAGTCAATAGTCAATATTTATATTTTTTATTGGTCAAAATTTATAAAAGAGGAATTTAATAGCAATACAATGACATGAAGATGTGCAACAATTAATAAACTGCCGAAAATTTTAGCCGGAAGTCAAAATTTTAATATGAAGTGTAAAGGATAGTGCAATTTATTCTTGGGTTTGCTAGTGTATATTATTTTGATTCACATATTTTACGAGTTTTGAGTAAATATTTCAATTTTTAAACAATAGAGCGAGAAACTCTGTGCGTATCTTCGTACCATTTATTTTAAAAAAGAATAATGTATTTACTAGAATTTTAACCATAGAGGATGATTGAACAACTACATCTGAATGTGGAACTTTGCGGGACCAGATTGCTATAGGCTCGTATTGGATGACAGACGATTGTGAAGCCGTTGTGAAGCGATACGAACACAAGTGTGTGCTAACACCAAAAAAAACGTCCCAAGCCGATGTGATACATACAAGTGTACATCAATAACAAAAAATACGTTACAAGTTTATGTGATACAACCAAAAATACCTTCGTACATATAAATGTGAAAACGTTAAGCAATATTTCACCAAATATATTTTTTTCAGGCTTGTCGGAAATTTAACTCAGGACCTTTAGTTTAGTAGGCAGACACGCTACCGACGCGACCGAGCTTATCGAAGATTAAACATTATTAGGACAACAGTTCAACTACCGTAGCTCTGTATTCTCTGTCAATACTGGCTGGCAGTGGCAAAATTCTTCTGGGGGAACCCTATGAACACCCCAGATACCAAGTTATAGCCCAATTTGTAAAGTAACTTAGTTTCAACTCTAGACCGAGATACAGATGGCATCACGAAAGCATTTTTTTTTTGTTAGAGGTGGTTATGAAACGTTAACATTTAATAAAATCTCAAGTTAAAATTTTTTGATTATCACAATACTTTCTCTCAGAGGTGTTGAGAGAAATTAAAAATTACATACCATTCACTAATATTCGGTTACTTTTTTTCCGGCCCCCACTCATCCTTGAGATCTTTCCTCAAATATTATTATTATTATTAGCACCGCGTCTTACTACCCGTTCGGGTTGTACGCACTTACGCTAATGTGTAATGGTAGGGTGATTGTGAGATGAAATGAAGAACCTACAGTTTAACGTGGAATCCGAACCATGGTGGAGGCCTGGCATTCCCCACATTCACAAGATGTCTTGTCAGAGGTGAAGGAAGGGTTTGGTAATCAGATAAATCTTTGCCGGGACCGAGGATCGAACCCCGGCCGCCAGCATAGAAGTCTGACACCTTACCCTAGACCGCCAGGTCACCTTTCCTCAAATAAAACAGAAATATTTGAATGAGGTTTATTTATTTTCATTGCGTCTCATTACCCTTTCGAGCTATGCACATATGTACTAAATACTCTAATGTAATGAGTAAGGTTGAATTAAAAGGAAGCGTACCCACAGCGTGGAGGGATACGGGAAAACCATTTCGTTAAAAATAGCTCCATACACTCAATAAAGATTCAAACCCCGATCTCCCCATCATTCGTAGTTCCGTATATTACGAGAGTAACATCTTAAACCAAACAGCTTAATATGATAGTTAATTTTGATTAAACGTGGTCATAATCCATCAGAAACAAGCATGTAGAATCATAGAATGTAAGGTATATTAGCAGGAATGATAAAGAACAGGTTTATGGTCAATAACCTGAAAGATATTTGTTTTCACCTCAACATGATTATTTTATTAAATTTTATACTATCTTTAAATGGTTATAAACTTACTAGGCAACAAAAAATTTAACTAAGAAGTTATTTATGACCTTAAGTTCCTTTGCTCTAAAATGGCAAAACATCTTGTCTTTTAAAAATAGTACAAAGAATACCATACTCAAGTTTTACTAGTTTAATTCACGAAATCTTTTCGGTTTTTGTCGGAGAAAGTTTATACAAGTTTGAATCCCTACCTACTTTAGATGCGAATTTTTCTTTAACTTTCAGAAATGTCATTTTAGTTTAGTGTCTCGACAATACACCGACAGAAGAAGTTTTAAATTTGAACCTATTTTTTTTTATTTTTTTTTACTTTAAAGGTCTACGAGAAAGTGCTTACACCAAATAAAGATTTTTCTTAGTAGATAGTTTTTTAATGAAATTGGTTTTTATGTTTATTTTTATCAACACAGATCAGATCTTTTTTTATTATTATCTTAATAGAAGGATTAAAACAAGTTTATAAACGTCGTAAGCTGATAGAAAGGTATTGTCAATATAAATTTAGAGGAAGTGGACCCAAACTATCTTGGATAAAGAATATAAAATTCATAACTATAATAAACATTAGCAAAATTATTCAACGTGGTAACGATAAGAGCTTGGAGGGATTGCGGTATATTATTCACAGAACTACTAGTAAGACTATAGTAACGATAATAACATGGAGGTAGTGAGGAGTAATCTTCACAGAACTACTTTTTTTTTGCATCGCTTCTTACTACCCGTTCGGTTTACACGCCCACAGAACTAGTACTAAGACTATAGTATCGATAATAAAATGGGTAGAGCAAGGCTTACTGTTCAAAAACTACTGGTAAGTTTGTACTAACGATAATAAGATTCATAGAACGAGGGCTATATTAAAAAAAACTACTAGTTTAAAACCCGAACAACTATCCGCTTCACAAAAGACCTGCAGTACAACGTCCACTCGTTTCACCCTGATTCGATATAGTTAGGAATTCACTTTGAGGTACTATCTGTCAAAGCGCCCCCATCGCCCCCCCACCCACCCTCTGCCCCCCATGTTACCCGAGTGGGGACATATTTGTTGTAATAGACAGCGAGGGGATATCGGGAGATCCATTTGGATTGCCCTCCGTGCGTGTCCATTAAGTTAAACATAAAGTTTCAAGCAGGAGTGTTCTATCACGTGTGTGGAATCGAGGAGTTGGATGGTTACGTGGTTGGAGAGAGCTAGAGGTAGATAGAAGGGGATGAGTTGAATTTTCGTATTGTAGGTCCTTTTGTTATTTCTATGACATGTTGTCAAAAGGTTTCGTTCTATTGGAAAGTCAAAAGACACGATCTTTATGTCAGGGAAATGACAGAAATGAATTCTATATTCTAGAACACCCGTTGGTGTGTTAGTTAGCTAACGCGCTTGTTTCTTGTTGAGCTAGACTGCCAAGGATGGGGAGATAGAATATCAACTATCGCTCAGGTGAACTGGAGTAGTTTTTCCTATATAGTTTTTCACTATCCCTCCACGAAAATGAGGGTGCACTTCATTTCAATTAAGACGCCGTGCTATAATAATGATACATTTCTTCTAAACAATGTTTATTTAAGTATACTTAGGGGTCTAGGGGTAAGGTGTCAAACTTCTGTGCTAGGGGCCCGGGGTTCAATCCTCGGTCCCGACACAAATTTATCTGTTTACCAAACCCTTCCTTCACCTCTGACAAGGCGTGTATTAATCACAACTTGTGAATGTGGGGAGTGTCAGGCCTCTACCGTGGTTCGGATCCCACGTTAAACTGTAGGTCCTCTATTTCATCTCACAATCACCCTACATGTACATATTAGCGTAAGTGCGTATAATCCGAACGGGTAGTAAGACACGATGCTAATAATAATAATAATTATAATTATAATAATAACAATAGCAATAATATGCCTGCTTTATTTCAATAGCATCAAAAACTTCAGCATGATAGTGTAAATACTGTCATCAGTGCAATTTGTTTTCTCTTTTCTTGTTCTTACTTATGCATGTTGAACCGCAGTGAAGAAGCAAATGGGACCGTATGTAATACAGTTTGATTCAATACTGCCTTTTGCGCCATTTGACCGCCTCGTTCTCCCTCTCCACTCCTAAAACAAAATCCCCGTCGAATAAAGCCACAGAGTTTTTTTGTTCATCGACTCGAGTCGAATGGTTTCTTTCCTTTCTCTATTCGAGTTAAGGGGTAATTTGAGAAAAGGGGATTGAGAGGAGAGACTGGTTTAAAGTAAGGGAGGGACCATGAAATTACTGGAATCGCGCAGTAAGCTAGAGTTAGCTTCAATTCTATACGATTCAGCGATCGCATGATCTAAGACGTCGTTCTTGCAATATATTATACTGTATTAAGACATTGCGTTAATTTTTTAAATTATTTTAATAATAAGGTTGAGACCATTGCGAAGATCTATAATAAGATTGGAGGATAACATTATAATGAAACTGAAAGTGTTAAGGTGTAGTAAGATAGACTGTATAGATATAGCTCAAGATAAGGATAGGATATAATGAGATAGACTGGATAGAACTAGCTAAAGTAAGGGATAAGGTGTGATGAGGTGGATTGCATAGAACTAGTTCAATAGAAGAGTAGGTGGCGTACTTTTATAAGTGTGACAATGAGTTTTCGAGCTATTAATGTCATAGAGTAAGTACATAAGCAACTAAATAATTATGATATTTATATAAATCAACACATACATGAGTCAAATCGTTATTATACTTTCAAAAAAACATTATAAAATTATTTAAAAATACTTAATCAATAGCACAAAAGAGTAGGTCTGATAATTTCTCAAAAAATACTGTTTTATTTAAGTAAATTATTCCTTAAATTTTTATTTTTTTATTTTCCTATTAGACACTATATACTATTAATAAATAAATGAATTACTTAATGGTGTTTATAAAGGGTTCTTTATTCTTCCTCCAGGCAATTTCAGGTACATATCCTCTATATTTAACCTTTCTAAATCCCTAGCACATTAGTGTAACTAATACATATGTGTATAAATCAACCGAGTAGTGAAATTCAATGATTAAAATATACTTTAATTTTGGAGTTTGTCATCAAACCAGATAGGTATTGATAGAGCCATATTAATTAGTGATGTATTATTCAACTGATTCAGTGGTCACGTGGACTATGTGTCAGGATAATCGTGTATACCTTTTATTAGCTGACCGGGATCTCAGGGTACAAATCCCGGAAGGAAGAAGTAAAAATGTGTTGTTTTTTTAATTGTTTCTCACCAACCCTTCACACTTGTTCGAGTTCATAGCCTAAAAAATTTTCCCCATCTCTGCTCACTTAAAGGAAATTATAAAATTGCCTATAGCCCCAACGGGTGGTAAATAAGTCAAGGAGAATTTTGTTTTTTAACACCGCGTCTTATTAGCCGTTCGTGTTACAAGCCAATGACCCGCCTCGGTGGCGTAGTTGGCTAAAGGGCTAGTTTTGTGTTGAGCTTGACTGCCGAGGATGGGGAGATCGAATTTCTAATCTCGTTCGGGCGAACTGGGTCCATCCCTAAATGGTTTTTCACTCTCCCACCATGAAAATGTGGATTCACTTCCTCTAAATTCAACCTCACCAATTCCTAAAACATTAGCGTTATTAGTATTTAAGTGTATAACCCGAACTGGTAGATAATAATATATGCCAGTGTACTAATAATTACACTAATGCGTTTGGGTTTAGGAAGTTTTAATTTAGACAAAGTGTACTCCCATTTTCTAAGGGGGGATTGAAAACCATTTAGAAAAAAACTACTCTCAGTACATCTGACCAGGGGTGTACCCTGATCTCCCCGTCTTCGACAATCCTCGTCTAGTGCGAGAATAGCCCCTTAAACCATGCGACCATCAATGCTGGTATAGTTTTTATTAAATTTGTAGGTAGTCAGAAGAACAATAGTTTTGCGTGTTTGTTAAATGTTTCTAAAAGGATCCTTCCAATGAAAACTGGATCGTGTTTTAATTTACTCTCTAATGTAACTAGATCATAAATCGATATCAAAATACACTCTACCACGTTATTGATAAAACAAAACAATAACTTAAATAGGACAAAATTGTAGATATTTTACCATTTAATTTAAACAAACACGTTTTACTACCTGTTCAGGTTATACGCATGGAGTAGGTATGTGCAAGGAGGCATTTAAGAGGTAACATTTCCGCATTCACGTGGACGGAGAGTGGAAAACCCTTTAGGAAGAACCACCCTTAGAAAACTCAAACTGAATTCGAATCCTTTTCTCCCCATCATCTGCAGTCTAGCCCGAAAGTAACGTCTTAGACCATTCTGCCACTGAGTCGGGTAATATTTTTCTTTTATTAACTATCACTTTCAACACAAGAACCACTTTAATCATGCTTTAAACCTTAATACACATCAAATTTACGCTAAGTGAGAATGAGGCGGGTAGATATTACATGAAATATTTTAGCATTTATGAAGGAGAGACTGGTGACTTGGTGGTCTAGGGGTAAGGTGCCGGGGTTCGGGGTTCAATCCTCGGTCTCGGCACAGATTTATCTGATAACCAAACCCTTCCTTCACCTCTGACACGACATCTTGTGAATGTGGGGAATGCCAAGCCTCCAGCGTGGTTCGGATTCCACGTTAAACTGTAGGTCCTCCATTTCATCTCACAATCACCCTACCATTACATATTAGCGTAAGTGTGTATAACCCGAACTGGTAGTAAGACGTGGTGCTAATAATAATAATATAAGGAGAAGGGATGAGAAGATATGTAGGAAAAGCTACCTCTGTAACAGGGCTGGAACAAGATCCTCAAGCTTCCTTCACAAAGATAGCCCGACTAGACGAGACTCACACCTTTGTCTACGTACTCACCAGTGTGTATAACATACAAGTAAAAATTATTATGAAGAATGTTGTAAAGAGGAAATGCAGCCGAAACAGTGAAATAACTTAAGATTAGAAAAACGACAGGGGAAATATGATAAGTTAAATTAATCTCAATGCCTCCTACCCAGATTAGAATCCCAAACCTCCTATTAACGGCGATCAAGCGTAGTATGGTAAAACTCCTTAGACCAGGGGTAGGAAATAGGTCGATCTCGTGGCAATTTTCAATCGATCATGTAAGAAAACTACATAGTCACGAAAAGGGAAGCTTACCTTGCATTATTTCACTATGGTATAGCTTATAAAATAGAGCCATAGTGGAATCAGTCAAGGTAACACTTCTATCTTTCAGGATAAACGGAGTATAGTCTACATTTTAATTATTTGATATATTTTTTTATATAGACAGGGACGTAAGTTTTGGAGGAAATTGAACTTAAGAAATAAATACAAGATATATATTTAAAAAAGTATTAAAATTAGAGTGTAGACACTAAGGATGATCATATGATATTTGATAAATGTAAAATTCGATCGGAGCCCTAAAAAAAGTTGCTGACCCTGCCATAGACAAATGCCAAATGCATTGGCTAGCTTTGTATCTTATTTTGCCGTTTATAAAAAATATTTTTAATCTATAAGTATATTAATAAAATTAAGGGTTTTTTGGTTTTCTTTTTGTTTGTTGTGAAATAACGTTTGTGCTTCGAAAATTGAATTTTAAATTATTTACTAAATTGTTTTTAATTAACTAAAAACCTCCTGGGTAACGCCTGGTTCATCAGTTCATCATCTGGTGTGTATTATTCTTTCGAAAGAAACAAAATATTAAAACAATGTTATCTTTAGTTTATTATTAATCAATCATCCTTCCTTTTGATTTATTCTGTTTAACATTAGTGATTCTTGTCTTACAGCACGTTTTAGCCAGCCGCAAGGGAGCTGGAATATGAAGAAAGTCTACTTTAATTTTTATGGAGGCATAATTAAAGAAACTATCCATATAGTACACCCGAATTCTAATCACAGCCTTTTCGTAACATATGAAAAACGAGAATCACCCCTTACTCCGCATACCCACCAACACTTGTACTAGCCTAAATACGTTGTTTATACCACGCTACTTATAAATCATGCAAAGTAACTATAACTTACACAGTATTATTTTAATAGTAATCCTGTTATTTAATGTATCCAAAAACCTAAATTTATTGACATCCCTAAAATTAACAATTTAAAACAACAATTCATGTAATTAATGGTTTTATAAAACTATTAATTATTCAGGATAGGCAAATTATAACATAATATATATAAAATTATCTAATAGCTGTAGAGCTTTTTCCGTACCAAAGTTATATATTTTAAATTTAGTAATATAGATAGTTATTTAAAATAAAAACTAAGTATATTAACTTTTTATAGATATTTTAAATAGTATTATCCCAAAGTTTTATACGAGAAAAATACCAATAAATTAAATTAAAATGAAATCCAAGTAGCGTTTCCAAAATTATATCGGTAATAGTATATAAAAAAAGTCAAAGGATGAGGTAATATATTTTAATTAAATATTATAAACAGTGCTTTGACAGTTTTTAAAATCAGTTTTAAAATAAATTTTCAATCTAATTAAATGGGAAAATGATGTTTATTTTTTGAAAAAATTTACTCAAAAACATTAGATATCCTATAATACGTAATTAAATTGGGTGTTTCCTAGTGATTAAAACAAAATTACCCACCTAAACATTACGTCCCATTGTTTTCACCTTATTATTTAACATGATTATTCCGCTGTAAAATTGTACTCTCCTCTATATGTCCTATATATCACAGAAAGGTCCAATTGCCTTAAAACATTCACATCCCCCATTCCACCCTTATATAATATGGTTAAATTCACCCCCTGTTTGTAGTTGACAGCTAGCAGAATTTATAGCCTAATTATTCATTATGGTCTAGCGTAGAGAGTATAAGAGAAGCATGCAAAAGATAGCTAATAAATTAAGTGTCTTAACTACTGTATAAATTTCATCCAAAGAAGTTCAAAAACAATAGAGCGAAAGTTTGGGTTTTAAAGGACACTCATTTCTGAAATAGTGGCTTAAGGGTACGAATAAGTTTATATACTCGTTGAGTCCCGCCACTTTTCAAGGATATCTGGTCAAGTTCAACTCGCAAAACCTGAATGTAGGCGAATATAAAAGAGTGGGAGACATGTATAATTATGGGGATATTGGATTAGTTTGGAAATTGGTAGACACATTCAGAGATAGTGTAATTTTGTTTGATGACGTATCTTATAGTTTAACATCCGTTACCAAATTGTTATAAGGGACTTAATATGTATCAAATAAAATCCCAAATATTTCCTAAGGAGTCGCGTTTTTTGATAATGAGTAGATAAATTGTGTAATACATACTTACACACATACACACTTATATACAAATACAAAAATACACACATACACACTTATACACACACAAAAATACACACATACACACTTATACACACACAAAACTACAAACAAACACATTTATACACATACAAAACTACACACATACACACTTATACACATACAAAAATACACACATACACACTTATACACATACAAAAATACACCAATACACACTTATACACATACAAAAATACACACATACACACTTATACACATGCAAAAATACACACTTACACAGGCATACACATAAATACACACGCATACGCACACATACACACACCTATATACACGCATACACACATACATACACGCACAAATGCATGCATGCATACATTCATACATACATGCTGTACATAAATACACAAATACATACATAAACACATACATACATTATGACGCCGTTCCCATACGGGGTAGGCAAAAACTGCATATAGCTTAAAAAATTGAGGTCAACATTATATAATATTGTTTCTTATAATGTTTGTACCCTAACAACTTTCAACGACCTCATTTATAAATTAATAGCACGTAAAGAACTAACATAAGCAAAGTTAAAATATTGTACCATATTGAATTGTCTTTTACATACATCATTTGCCCCAACTAATAAATATAGCTTACGACAAACTATTAACAAAATCGATTGATTAATTAAGTAGTAATAGTTTTGACTCGTTAAAACGCTAAATACTTTGTTCTATGATCAGGAGTTTTAATATGTTGCTGGCTGAACAACTCTACAATAATTTGGTTTGAGTTCTGAGTAGATTAAAACTCTTTTTTACCGTTTTACCTCCTCGTGTGTTAGGTCCAGTAAATACAATAGTTTTATATTTTAAATACATCTTTAAGGACTTTTGTGTACCCGCTTCGGTGGTCACATAGTATAACGCGCTACTCTCACAGTAGACTAGACTATCGATGATGGGGAGATCGAGGTTTGAATCTCGGTCGGGTGTACTGAGGGTAGTTTTTCTCTCCAACAACAGAAAATTATTGAACATGAAAAGGTGGACATTTAAACTGGTTTTTAGTTAGCGTTAGGGTTGGGATTTGAATCATGATTGTGTATCAAGCCTACTATTTAATAAAAGCTTTCTTAACCCAATCTTAAAGCAAATTACACTACTATAAAATGCGTCATGGTTGACTCACTGACATTAATGTTTACCCACTTCCAGATGAGCTAGAAAATTTAAATTTTGCATAATTATAGCTTCTGGCCTGTAACCAATGAGAAAATCCAAAAAGTTTTAAAAAATTGACCCCCGAAAAAATTCAAAATTGTGGAACAATTTTAAAGTCAGTGCGAACCTTTCTTTGGAGGTCTCTTGGAGCTAAACGGTAAGACCTATCAAAAAACGGCTCCGGAATTACATTAGTTTACATCCACTTGCTAAAAACCTCACCGCATTTTGGGGGTGGAGCCCCCATCTAGAAAAACGAGTATATATATATTTTTTATATATATTTATATATATGTGTATATATTTATATATATATGTATATATATTTATACATATGTATATATATTTATATATACATATGTATATATTTGTATATATGTATATATATTTGTATGTATGTATATATATTTATATATATGTATATATATTTATATACATATATATATTTATATATATGTATATATATTTATATAAATGTATATATCATACTAATATTATAAAGAGGAAAGGTTTGATTTTTTGTTTGTTTGTTTGTTTGTAATGAATAGGCTCCGAA
>CABFOV010007454.1:6494-28398 GCA_902141375.1 Timema poppense
AGAGATGTGTAAAACCCTGTCATTGATAACGTTAAAACTACAAAATATTAACTATTTACAAAAAAAATGTTATCGAAAAAAGAAATTCTTGCAAGTTTCACAAAAACTTAAGTGAAGCACCATTTGTTTGCAAAAATAATTAATTTAAAAAAAATCAGACTTTACAAAATGACAAGTCACCATTTACAACATTTTAGTCTTGAAATGACCAGTTTGATGTACATTTGTGAAACAATGGGGGCAATGAACAAAAACATATTTTAATAGTAGATATTATGTTAGGATCCATATCAGTCTGATAAAATATTGATATATAAAATATGGTTTAAATTAGGAGGGATAGCCAGCACATTTACCTAGGTGATACTGGAGTAGAAATTGTTTAGATATAACTAAAAAACACAAACACATTTTTAAGGACAAACTTTCACTGTCACAGACAGCTTCATCAGGTCAGGAGAGTAGACTCAGTCTGTCTGTGACAGTGAAAGTTTGTCCTTAAAAATGTGTTTGTGTGTTTTTTAGTGTTATATCTAAACAATTTCTACTCCAGTATCACCAAGGTAAGTGTGCTGGCTATCCCTCCTAATTTAAACCATGATTTAGCCTAGTGCTCTATTCCACATAATCTGATATATAAAATAGAAAGTTAATTTTCATATAACTTGAATTCAAAATGAATATTTTATTTTATTTAACTTTTACTATGGTTATGGTACTTAAAAAACAATAACTATGGATTCATACATAAAATGGAAACAACAATAAAAATAATTGCTAACCATATATATTATATCTTAACTAATCCATTAGAATATGTATTTAAAGGTACAGAATAAAACAAATTGAATAGGAATAAAATTTGCATACAACAGCAAATAAGAAATTCTTTTAAAGCAAAATGTAGATCATATAAAACATTAACTTCCGCTCATTTTAGGTAATGGAAGTTAAAAAATATTTGTTCAAACATCAAGTTTCATTAAGAAATTTCTTGAATTTTGGAAATCGCAAGCTATATGCGCTTCACACACAGAAACGAGGGTGTGGATCGGTACCCAAGTGAGCCGAGATTAAAAATATGACATCCTGATAATTGTGTGGGAAAACTAATAACAAATGATTTTACATTCGACTTGGAGAAATAATCATTTATAAACACCAAAAAACCATACACGGTCCACCCCCGAACAAGCGTTAAAGACATGGACATTCAAAGATGGATGAGTGCTTCCTCGACACTAACTGCAACTAATTATGAAATATAGATAAAAAATGGTGTTGTTCAACTTTAAATTCTTTAAAATATAAATGCAGTCAAATAAAGTGAAAGGTGGTGAAATGAATATCATAGTTTTGTTAAATTTACTTGTACGAATTAAATAAATAATCAAAGTTTCCATAGTATGTTTTCCAAATAAATCTTATCAACTTCACAGCACTAATTTGGGTCTTGTAATGTTACAAATTAAATTGACCAAATATAATGTGAACTATGTTTTATTGCAATGGTTCCCATAAAGGTGGTCTGCGGACCCCCGGGGGTCTGCCAAACTCAAAGAGCCTCTCAAGGAGAGTCTTTGATTGGTTGGTAATTGGGAACCACTGTCTTACTATAAGCATCAATAATCAATTTATTTCCACTAATTACACTCGACACAAAGTGTAAGAATCATGAATAGTGTAGTAAATTTAAGGTGAAGAAGAATGATGGGAGCAAAGAGAATTAATAAAGAAGAGGAGTGTGCAAAGGTTTGACTTGGCTTCAACAATATTACTAGCTAATCTGGTCCACAGCAGACCCTACGTTAGTGATATATTCAACCACCGAGCGCTGTAGTCAAGAAATGGAATCGCTATCATTGTTTTAGTGAAACTCGTCTGATATGGCGTTAACATTCTCAGGATAAATTATACCGACGCACAAACTTTAAAACTTGGAATATCTGGAGTGCATTCGTTCCTTTTTAAGTCAGAAAAAATGTTAAAGAAAATAATTTACAAATGACCTGGTATTATATAGAATTAATAGTGTATATATATATATTCAAATAAACATTTTTATCAGAAAAGGTAGAAGTTTAAATATAAATTTTAATCGATATTAAATAATATGTTGTTGTAGAGGTGTGCAAGTACTAAAAAATTCTATTCAAAGGAGTTTTAGTAACTGCTCGAACTCGATTCAAAAGATTTTTACAAAACTCGAAAAATTTGAGTAAGTACTCTGAATTTTCTATATTTTTCTCAAAAATCCTAGTATGATTAATTTTATTCAATTCTAAGATATAATTTCATAGCAAATAGAGTCCTCCAATATCAATTCCTTTTGTCTAATTAAAAAAAATTACAATTATATTAGATTTTATTAAAAATTTGAATTTGATTGACTAAACATTTTTTCACAAAAAAAAAAGTAATTCTGAAAAAAAAAATGTTTTACTTATTAATGGATTATGCATGGATATTTACAGAAAATCAGCTTGAAATATTTTATGTACAAATATTGCCCTTTACTATTTGAGCTCGGGGAAAATAAATAGTTTTCATTTAAATTCGAAACGGTTTAAAATGCCTAATTCCACACAACCTACACTGTGGCAAGCATATTTAAAAGAGAGCCAATTTAATAAGCATACACCTAGGTACCCTCACAGCTGTGTTTTATTAGAAGCCCAAAAGTTAAGTTTGACCATGCTATGCAGTAAGAACTTCTGACTTAAAAGTAATTATTATAACTGACACAATATGGCCCATCCTAATTATTACAAAAATATTATTATTTGGCTTTTCCAAGTTTAGTCTTGATATTTTAGTTAACCAGAGAAGAGCATAAAGTTTAATGTCTTACACACTTAATATATAGCAAATTGTTTACCAACTATACTTTTTAAAAAAATAGCGTTTGGAACTGAATTATTACTTAAAGAAATACAATAGGTGTGTTTGGTATGTTATGTTTTTCTAAAAAAAAAAAAAAAAAGAAGTATTATAGTTGCTTAAAAGTATGTGATAAAAGTTCCAAGTCTTTTAAAAAAAAAAAAAGTGTTTTTGCATTGATTTAGAACAAACGTTGATTAAAAAACAAAATTTAAATTTTCCAAATATAGATACAAACATAATATTCACTCCCTCCAAGATCTAAAATGTAACGGGTATACTTTGAATGCCTTATTCCCATATCACTTTTTAGATTATCTTTAAGGAAAACCTCTTTTCACTTATTGGGGTAATTGTATTATATTTGGAAGAATGTATAGGAGAGGTGGATAAAATACACATAAAAGGAACAAACACTCCTCCATTATGTGTTTCTATAGAATGAAACCTAGGTCAGGGGATTGGGCGGTGACGATCGATTTTCTCCACGAATCAGCCATTACCTCTTCATCCAGTGGTAGCAATGTAAAATGTGAACTGTGTTATTCTTTTCATTTTAAAAGCCATATTATGTTTGTTCCTTTAATATGTTTTTAATCCACATCTCCTATACCTTTTCCCAAATATGATACTTATTATATTCCGACGAATTTGGCGAGTGTAAGTATAACGTAACAATGTCTCAAGATCAAAAGTAATTTTCACTCATACAACAAAAATACCTGTTCTGCCCGCAGCTCATTCTATTTTTATTTTATTTTTAAACATACTTAACATAATTACGCTATTATGAAATCTAAAGCAATAACTATTAAAGATATATATTTTAAGTTCACTACACTTGTCCGTTAAGGTCGAACTATTATGAGATGTTAAGTTTTCAAGTGGATATCACTTTTCTCATAAATTGACAAAAACATGAATATTTCGCATGGGGAATATTAATCAATTTCTCATAGGAACTAATAAACAACACGCGTTTTTTAACTTTGAATACAAAGATCATGTAACATATCTTCGATTACTTAATAAACGGATTGCCAGTATTTTCAGGAAAAAGTAGTTATACCTGGAAAAAAAATCATCATAGCTTAGATCAATAAGAAAAACTGCTAAAAAAAAATCTAATAATATATATTGAGATAGAGAGAGAGAGAAAGAGTTTAAAAATTGATCAATCAGGCCTGGCTGATGCCAAGATTCGACCCAATTGATATGACAGGAATCTCTGCGTTATTGATCGTCGTTAACAAGATGGTATAACCAATTCTGCCTTCTTGGCTGGGAAGATGTTTTTTTAGTGAGTATCATTGTTATATACAAAATAATGAGGGTGTGCACGTACTCGAAAATTCGAAATAAAGTCGATTTCTAGTAGCTGCTGTCGATTTTTACAAAAATGGGAATACTCAGAATTTTTACATCTGTTTCTTGAATATTCCTAATTTTATTCATTTTAATCTATTTTAAGATATAATTTCATAGTAAATAGAGTCCTTAAATATTTAATTTTGTCTAATTTTAAAAAAAGATACAATTATAATAATTTAATTTAAAAATTTGAATTTTTATGATTATAATTTTTTTCATAAAAATAAAAATAGAATACAAGTTTGTACTTGTACTGATACCTTACTTCTGACTACTGAGCTAAAGGTCCCAGGTTCATTTCCCGGCATGGCCGAATATTTATCATTGATGAAAATAAAGGTTTACCCTTTCACATTGATAAATTAACGGCCGGCGTTTGGATGTTGTGCATGTCTTGGTCTCAGATTATAAGGCATATAAAGCTACGACAGGCCTAGTAACCCGGTAGTGGAAAATATATGGCTTGAATAAAAAACTGACCCAAGCCATAGACTGCAAACAGCAATGGATGTTACGTAACATAGGTTTGTACTTATGTGGTTTATGCATTAAACTATTACAAACATTCAACTTGAAATTTTTCTTGTACTACTCAAACTCGCAAATTATACAAATTCATATTTTAAAATAAATTTAATATGATTGACAGAGGCTGTATCCAAATATTCTCGAGGACCCTTATAAGGTCTTATGAATTCACACTCCCTATCGAAGACTGCATCAACCCATTGGACGGGCAACGAGCCTTGCTACATCCCTGGGATCACAGCGTTACTACCTAACAATGATCTTATAAACCATGTCAAACGCTGCCTATCAAAACCTATGTGAAAATAAATAGGCTATAGCGCTTAATATTGGCACCATTTTATTGTTTGCATGGATTGTTTTCTCGATGTTTCATGAAAATTAAGGCATGCCAATAAAGATTTTTCTACTTTTGGTGATAATAAATGGTATGCATGGATTGATTAATCAACTTTTGGAAATAACCAACTTAATATAGCAAAGCGTGTACTTTAGCAGCCTGCATAATTTAAAATGATGGGCAACATAAAGATCTGAATTCTAGCAGATAAAAAGAGAATAATACACAGTTATCATTCAAACACTCGACCAAGGAAGTGCCAACGACAAATTGCTCCCATTCTTGGACTCGTGGGTGTGTGAATTGGTGCTGCGGCAACCTTGGTGATAGTTCAGACAGATCTAAACTTTGCAACACGATTACCGATACAACTGTCAAATGTAGTTATCAAGGTGACAGTGTATAAATAGAAAATACAGATACAGGCAAAGTTGTAGTTTTTTTAAATCGGACAAAAAGAAACCCTGAGCAACTTTGTTTGCTATGAAGTGATATCTTAAAAGTGAATCAAATCAATTTAATTCAGAATTTTGGAGATGATATTAAAAATTCCTAAAATTAGATTTTTTTTAAGTTTCAAAAAAATCTACTTGACTCTAATTTGAATTTTCAAGCACTTACACACTCCTAAGAAATTTAATAATTGTGAAAATACTTCTTTTTTTTCTTTTCAAAATCAAACTATACACCCAGCCTTAGAATCCAACCAAACAAAACAGTTGGTAAATAAAATTAATTACAAATAAAACTTATCGACATAGAGAGTTATTCCCATGCTAATAACATGACCAATAAACTAAAGTTTCATTTCCCACATGACAATGTGTGCATCGTTACTATTCGGCTTGTGGAGCCCCCCACAGTTCCTAGATTTGGTTTCCACGCAGCAGCACGTCTGCCGCCAGTTCACATAACCCCGCCCACCCATCAGTGTAATCACAGTGCGCCGTCCAGCATCCGTCTGTGTCGAAGCACCCCCTTTGTTATGCAGGCCCTTCGGACCCTTACGAAGAGTTTCTACAGGAGTCTTAGGAGATAACGGAGTTTCTGGAGTGGGCACTGTTATTGTTATGTCCGTCACACCGTTGGTAGGGGGTTGCATCGATGTACTGACATTACTACCAGTCCTAGACACAGATCTACTACCGTTCCTGAGAGAAAGTGCTTCCTCCGAACCAGACGACGTGTAAATAGACGAGGACCGTGAGTCCACAGACCAGTTTGATAAGTCCAGAGACCTCGGTCGGCTTGCCTTCATTTTCAGTCTTCGGTCTAATGTACTCACTTTCGCCGGTATGGCTGCTAGTTCAGGATCACTCCTGCGCAGTGATTCATAAATTGGGTCCACCCCTCCGTTTAGCCCACCGTCTTCACCCTCGTAGTCCTTCACGTACATCAACTCACCATAAAGACCGTAAACATCACAAGTGTCCCCTGAACCTTGAGACGACGTTGTCGACGTGGATAAAAGCCCCCCGCCACTGCCTAGACCACGAGGTAGAGTCTTTGAGGCACGGTTTGTCAGCGCATCCATTTCTCGGGGTTTCCTTCTGCGCATGACCGCGGGGCTGTTCATGAGGTGCTGCTTCAACTTGGCCGTCACTGAACTGTCTGATAGCTGCTTCTCTAGTTTTTCTTTTAGCACCACCACTACCTCCTCTGCGGGAAGAGACTGAGTCGGAGATATGTCCGATTCACCTCCCGCCACCTTTTCTTCATCCTCCGGAGGTTTAGGGGAGTGGAAAGTGGTACCGGTGCCTCGAGGCTGGAGCGCCAGAAGAAATGTGATCGGACCAAAGTGTGCGTGGTACGAGATGTTCACCCTCCCACTGATGATGGGGACACCTTCTAGTCGGGGCAGGGGTATGGTGAGGCTAATCCCCACGTTGGTTCCAACCCACAGCAGTCCCTTGCAGGCCATTAAGGCGGTGACGGTGACAGGTGGGCCGCGGTTATTTGTGCCGCCGCCGCCGGTGCTGGTGGTGACGTGACGCACGACGTTTGATGCCACGTTGATGTCCTGAAGGTGTTTGAACGTCTCCGTGTGGTAAAGACAGATGATGCTGGAGTTCTTTAGGGAAATCCAGAGACCAACACCGGAGTGAGCCATCAAATTCACGTTGCCAACATGCTCGTGATGCACCCCGAAACTCTTCTGTAACATTCAGACACATAAACAATCATAAAATAAACCCGCTTCGATATGGTCTCGCCATCCATGAGAGCGTTTCTTAAAGTTTTGTCATGTGCATCGAGGGAGCAACGGGGCCCTGGGAGTGAGATGGGGTTGTTTTAAAGCTATACAGTTGTGTAAATGACCGTGTACAGTGATTCGTGTGGGTAGATCCAAGGGCAGCAACACCATTACGTGGCTCTCAATCCCTCGACCTAGGTTTCATGGAGTGTGAAACAAGAAGTGCAACTTACAAAAAGAGGAAACCAAAAATCAAATTATAAGAATCATTGGGAGTTGTTCCACAAATAATAAAATATGTAGAGTGTACCGTACAGAGTATAGCTGGGAGAGTCCATAGTAGAGAAATATATTGAAAAGAAATGCAGAACTCAAGTGTTTTGGAAATAATCAGCCAACAGAGTATAACCCTAAAGAGATGGCCAGATTCAAGTATTGTCCCATCATTATGTGCGATAATTTTATAATACCATTTTAAATGTGATCGTTAATTTCATTATATTTTTGTTTGTGCATAATTTCATGTTTTTCTTGCCCATATATTTAAGTTTTAAGTGCATAATTGCATGAATATTTTGCCACCTTTTCATGCATATATATCGGCAGCATGGTGATCAACATTCTTTAATTCGTTTTTATCATAAAACCTACCAGGATCCTACTGCCCACTTTGTAGGCTGCCCTGGCCCCCCAGTGCAAGGAATTTAAATAAAATATATTTTTTGTAATTAAAATAAACAAAGGAGGAAAAAGTTCCAAACGGCTTTATTTTATAAATATTGAGAAAGGTAAACACATTTACCAGAGAAATGTAGGACTCTGAGTACACAATTAAAACACAACAAAACACATCGCAGCTGTAGTTTCTCGGGGGGTAGATTAAGCCGCTCTTCCTGTAGAAAAGCATAAAACACTAGGACTATCGCGGGAGAGGGCCGTACCCGTTGTCAAAATATGTGCAGACTTGTTTTTCAAACTCACTATTATTAATAACTAATTTTTAATAATGAATAAAACTCAAGTGGTGTATTACATACCCCCTGAAATCTTTTCACACACCCCTAGGGGGTGTACCACAATTTTGAGAAACATTGCTCAAGAGCATGCGACCCCCTGTGTAGAGAAACGAGTTAGTTGAACCAAGGCTCAACAGCACCAGGTGTTATGCCCCCTTGTCCAAAGCCGATATACTGACCTGGACCTGTCCGCTGTGTCCCCCGAGCACCCAGACCTTGAGTCCGCAGGCCGCATACATGCTCGTGTTGATGGGCAGCAGACAGGAGACCGGGTCGGAGCCCAGGTTGAGCATGTGGGGTTCCGACAGACCCCACATCCCACTGTCCTGTGAGGAGCGGCGGAACTGGAGCAGGCTGCCGTTGGCCAGAGCGACAAACACGCTGTCGCAGTGGTAGCGGATCTGGACCACTCCTCCGGCCACACTGCAGCCTCCCACCTCCTCCTGTTTCTCCGGCTCACTGGCTGCGTACATCACCAACCTGACCACAAGGAGATATCAAGGGACACGTAAAAAACATTCTTGGGCATTTAACTAATCGTTTAATAGAACCAAGATAGTTTTTAAAAAAACATATACTTTTTTACTAAAGTTGGTAAGGGGTGTACAAAGCTTCAAAAAATTTGACTTCACTTTAAATATTCATTCGCTTCAAATTCAATTAAAAAGTAAAGTTCAGGATTACACAACGAAGCTTTGAGGGGTGAACATACTTTTTGATGAAGTTTTTTTACTATTTACTCTTTTAACTATTTTTACAATTATATGATGGTATGGTGTATAAATAAATAAATAACATATTTTAACTAAGGGTGTTGGAGTAGGCATTTTTCACTTTGAGGCGAGTTGGAATGTAAACAGAGTTTTTCTGACTTGGAGTATTATAGAGCAATGTTTGTGCTAAAAATATAAAATGTACTTTTTTTTAAATAGATCTATAACCACTAATATAAATTTTTAATAATTATTTCCCACCAAATTTTAGTACTTGGACAGGTATTGTTAATAAGTACTTATCCAAAATATTTGGAGAAGTCTTAACCCAGAAAATTTTTCTAAAATTTGATACCCCTCGAGCCCCTAAATTCCTGACATGACAAAACTTAATCTTAATTCCCGGTACTTCCAAACCGTGGCCAACTTGCTCGAAGACATAAAAGAGGTTTTGCTCGAATCAAGATCTAGCAGTGCACTAACCTCCTGCTGTCAGTACCCATCCAGACAGTGTCCCCTTTCAGTCCTGCGCCGCCCGCCAACACACCCTTCACAAACTCCATGGCGGTGACCTTGGTCTCCTGGAGATCAAACGCACCCACGTCCCTGAGCGCGCCAACCTGTTGCTGGTGTTGGGACAGTATGGTGATATGGCTACTCGCGCCGTCCGAAGTGCACACCCACAGGTAGCTGCTGGGGCGTGAACGCCGTCCCCCACCACCGTGTTTATTAGAGGCCCCGCTCGCCAGGTAGAAACATCCACAGCGTACCTAGGCACATGGCAGGTCAAACAAACAAATTGATGTGAGAAAAATTATCTGACGACACCAGATATAAAATATAGTGATGGGATCTTCGAATTCTCAAACCCTTCAGAGATTCAAAAATATATCCGACTTAAAGAGTCAAATATGTTTTTTTTTTATCAGATAAAAGAGAAACGAGGAAAGTGGAGACTGTGGGAATGAAGTCACCAGAAGATATAGGATTAGGAATGAAGGTGTAATGTCAGGAGTTGACGTACATGATATATAGGAGAGGAAGCAAGGATTAGATGGTATGGACAGGTAATGAGGATGGAAGGGGAGAGGATTCCAAGAAGATTAATGGATATGAAGTATGTAGGGAAGAGACCGCAAGGAAGACCAAAGAAAGAGATGGGAGGAGGAAGAATGGTGGAAGGACAGAGGAAGACGGAGGCATTTTATTAAACAGACCCTGCCACAGGCTGGAAACAGTTCGAATGATGATTGTGATGCTGGTAATGATGATGAGGAAAAGGATGATTTGGAATTTATTTGTGAGCTCTGATACTGACAGAAAACTCAGCGGTCACCCCCTCCTTGTTCCGCCCACTCACCTCGGTTTGATGCTGTGACTTGTAGACCGGCTGGGCGCGGACAAATAAAGGCATCTTGGTGGAAGGTCGGCGCTCTTGTTCAGGTACTTCCCATGCGGGAGAGTTGTTGGGGTCCAGCGCCAATTGTGCCAGGCGAAGCTCTGAAATTTCATTCAGAATAGCTTTATTCTAATCACTTTCAAAAACCCTTTTAAAAAAATGATCGATATTTGGTGAGTCACCGCTTCTCACTACCTATTCAGGCTAAACACATATACACTAATTAGACTAAGGTGTTTTATCATCATCATTTACTAATTTACTTTTACCTTCCTTTTGTGTTCCCCCCCTATCCAACCCCTCCTTGTTTAGAAAGTTGTGTTCTGTGTTTCATACCCCTCCCTGATGAGTTCTGATAGAATAAAACCTAAGGTGACCTAGTGGTCTAGGGGTAAAGTGTCGGACTTTTGTATTGTAGGTCCGGGGTTCAATCCTCGGTCCTGGCACAGATTTATCTGATTACCAAACCCTTCCTTCACCTCTGACAAGACATCTTGTGAATGTGAGGATTGCCAGGCCTCCACCGTGGTTCGGATCCCACGTTAAACTGTAGGTCCTTCATTTCATCTCCCAATCACCCTACCATTACACGTTAGCGTAAGTGTGTATATTCCGAATTTGTAGTAAGATGCAGTGATGATGATAATAATAATAAATAATAATAAATAATAAAAAAGTAATAAAGATAATAAATTTAACAAAAATAATAATAATAATTAAAATAATAATAATTTTCCTCTCCTTCATATCCATAAGATAGTTGATTCGATCCAGCTCCTGTATAAACTATTGAGGGGAAGTGACTGTACCTGTGATCCACTCCTTCTTGACGGACGGATTGTTGGTCTGGAAGGTGAACATCTCGTCCTTCCCCTTTCCCTTGACAGAGAGCTGCAGACAGCAGGAGTCCACCCACGCCATCTCTTCATCCTTGTGCTGGATCGAGCTTTGGATTGAGTTGAGGATACGTCGTGTCGTATCCACACTCAGCTCCTAAACACGCGTCAATATCAAGGTACATTTACCGCCCCTGCTCTTCATAAGTATTTTGTTTTAACACAAATTTTCTCCCTCTGACCAAAAACATATTTAGTTAACATCTAGCCGTCATAGTAACACATCGTCTTTTTCATAATGACTCAAGTAAGTTTGTTTGTTTAGTAATTTTCTCTTTACTAATTTATAACTGTTTAACGGTAATTCACAAGACTTATTTTATAAATTGTGTCTTAATTTATCATCATGCTTCTTCAATTCCACTTGCAGTATCCATGCTTATGGTACCAGAGTAACGAAACATGTCGGAATGAAGTACTCCAGCCTTAATTATTAATTATAACCACTCCTTACTCTCAACAATTTTTTAGAATATTTTCTAAAATGTTATTAAAAAAACAGAGATGGGACGCTCCAATCCTATTGTATTCGAGAGAGTCGTAAAACATCTAGAAAAGTATCTTTAGTGCAATTTATTAAGGTCTCGACTTGATATAACAATTTCAAGCAAGTGTTAAAAGGAATTATGTTGACTCATGTTGTTGGGAGGTAAAACCTTTAATTTCAAATTGAATTTTAAATATTTTAACTTAATATAAAATTGTACATTTTTAAGGATTCGAGGACTAGAATTTGGATTTGAGATTCAGATTCAAAACCAATAATATTCAAGCAAACTCTAGTTAAAAAAATAATCGTTCATCAATATCCTTTTATTAAAAGTAAATAAATAGAAACCCATGTTTATTCTTTAGGAGTGATTGAAGAAAACCTGAAAAAGACAACCGATTTCCGAACGTGTATTGAGCGTGGAAAGAAACTGTGCCTTGTCACAACAAACTGAGCATGAAAAACAAACATAATTGAATTTGGCCAACATCAGGTCAGGTTAGGTGCCAGTATAGATGGTGTAAATAATTTTAACAAGTTTAAATTTTTAAGTGTGATCGGATCGAGTAGGGTGTGGCTCAAGTCGAATCTAGTGTAGGTGTACCCTTGCACTTAAAAGGGTGCCTCTCATCGCTAAGCTGTACCTTGTAAGATCCTTTGAGTGTGGACACCAGATCAGCGATACGGCTGACCACTTCGTAGTCGTGCATCAGGTTGTTCATCTCGGCGCACAGGTTGTCGGCCCCGCCCGGAGTGGAGGCCGGCGTGTCCGTACTAGTGCCACTATGGTTCGACTTGAGGCTGGAGCCTCGCTGTAGACCAGCAGTCAGTATCCGGCTCAAGGTCGGGGAGGTGCTCGTGTCCACCACCTAAAAGAGAGGCATGCGATCGTTAATTATTAGGAATGTGCGAAAACAATTTTTTCAATTCGAGACAATTTCGAGATAGGAATATAAAAAAGTATCTCGACACGAGAAAGAAATGAAAAAACGTCCTTTGAAAGTAAAAAAAATTAATTAATTATGTTTATTAAAGTAAGTATATAATTTATAGAGTTCCTTTTTGACATTTGAGCTGGCGCTTGCTTTAGATTGTCTTACATATAGTTCATTCAAACACTTGAGATATAACTCATACACATTTTAAATGCAACTAATAAAATAGTGATAGGTAGTTACAGTGAACACCATTTATAATTTAATTTTGTAGTGTAACAGCTTATATTGTCAAAGCGATATTGAAAAACAATATTTATAACTAAAATATTTCTTAATGAAGGCTTTTTTTAGGGGGGTGAGGGGGCTGTGGCCTATTTTTGGGTTACTACGGTATTATTGGAAATAATAAATTCTCGGTTTGGTTTTTTAATTTATTAGGGCCATTATTAGGTTTTTATTTTTACTTCTCAAATTTTCGAGATTCAAGTCTCACATGTCCTTATCATTTATAAAAATCAATCGACTTGCGGAATGAACTAATCTGGGGAAGAGTTGGGAGTACAGGGAGTACACGAGATAGTAAAGAAAGTATGGAAATGTAATGAGGATAAAAGAGAGGATGCCGAAGAAAATGTTAGATCTGAAGTATGTGGGGGAAAATACCGCAGGTGAGGCCAAGAAAGAGATGGGAGGAGCAGATAACAAAAAGTGTTCAAGTGATAAGAAGAGAATGGAAGAAATTAAAGGAGGAAGAATGGTGAAAGGATAAAGGAAGATGGAGGCATTTTACTAAATTGACCCGGCCCCAGGTTGGAAAAAGCTGCTGCTGATGATGATGATGACTTGCATCAATTATTCTTTATTAGGAAAACCTCTTCTAGGTTGTGATTCAAATTTGATAATTTGGGATTAGTAGTAAAATGAATATTTGGATTTTTTAAAGCAGTGGATTTAGAATAAGTCTACTTAAACCTTGAGTAGAGAGATTTTAAAAATTTCCCTGACATTGTATGGGTGCGTTTTAACCCTGTGCTTGGTAGCTCCTCGACTATCAAACTATAATATACCTCGATGTCTGAAACCGGGTAGGTCCACTTGAGTCCCAGTCGCTCCGTACTGCTGAAGTCATCGGACGCCCGGGGAGCGACCGACACGCAGACCACCATGTCATTCAGGAGGAGCAGTCTACGAGGTTTCGACTTGGTGATGAGACCTGATTGGTTAAACTCCTAGGAACACAGGACAGCGTAAGGAGTTTGAGTTTTAGTTTCCTCTAAAACAGGGTACAATGGGGGACTTTTATTTGTGGTAAATAAAATGATTGAATTATTTGTTAAATAGGCCTAGAAGTAGGATTTTGGTAAAAGAAGTGGATAAATAAAATATTTATTTTTTGTGTAAAAATGGTAATAAATCAACTTTTATTTTAAGTGGTATAGTGAAACAAATTTAAAAATTACAGATACATTTTTATATATCTAATAAAACAAATATAGATGGCTAAAAAAAATTCTATAACTATTTTATATATTGTTTCTTTTTGCTTTTTGCTCACCAATTGTGTGACATTGTCCTCCCGAAGCAGGTACCTATTGGAGTCGGATAGTGGCCGCGTGGTGAACTTGCCCGTGATGTGCCTGAGCGTCTCCTTGAACGCTTGGAACTGTTCGGCCTCGCGCTTTCTCTCGTTCAACATCTCTGCTAGACTCTCGAGTTGAGTCAGAGCCAATTGTAAGGACATGCGATCGTGGTGTCCCTGAGGTGTATGCTTCAGCAAGTCCTACAGCAGGGGAAATGTATGAGGGTGATTGGTTTATTTAAGCTTATCTTACTTTAGGTTTAGTGGTCAGAGTTCCTGGCTACAGGTCTAGAGGTCAAGGGTCAACTCAGCCTCGTAAGAACAAATGAGGAGCTACTTAAATGAAAAAGTAGTGGCTTCAATCTAAAAAATAAAGATTAGCGGCCAACGAGTTAGTTTTTTCCCCAGCACTGTGTCTTACTACCCATTCGGGTTATACACTTATGTACTAATTCTGTGAATTGTTAATATTAAGCATGTTGAGCTCAATATCTTGATTCATATTGGTATCAAAGTAATATTAGTATCCTGATTTTTGATACTTGATTTTTTTTTCTCACTTTGGTACTGGTAAAAAGATGTTTGAGTTGTTAACATATTTAAAGCTAGTATTAAAAAAAACTAATAAATAAATGCAGAAAAATGTATGAAACAGTGGCAGAAATATTTCTACCTAGCTGAGGAAAAAAATGACCTAAAAGCCAATAAAAGTTAAACATAATTATGTATGATGGGTTTATATGTGATAGTACTACCAAAAGAACCAAAAATTATCTTCATACCTGAAGGAAAAGAATAAACTGTGGAAACCTTTGAACCGGTTTCACCATGAGCCCGAAGAAAGAAAGTCGATCGTGAGCACTGATCTGTTTCACCTGCAAAAATAATAATAATAATAATAAAGCATTTTAATTTTTATTTACAAATCAGATTTGTCATCCAGTTTGTTCTCGAGCAGGTTATGTTTAGTTTTAACATTTAATTCAATATTAAATTAGTTTTAAACAGAGATTGTTTTTAATAACTGCGTCTTACTACCTGTACAAGTTATACGCATTACGTTTATGGGGTAGGGATGAGAAAAAAAATTAAAATATTATGACTATTGTAAATAAAAACTGCATATGTTTAAGTGCATGTATGTACAACTTCTATTTTTTCATGACATTTCCTTGGCCAAGCTAATTCCCTTACATTTCAAACACAACATGGTTTACACAATGAAAAGAAAAAGACAGTTTACACTTCACATTGCTGCCACTGGACAAAGAGGTAATGGCTGCCTCTGGAAGAAAATCGATCTTTACCACTCAATCTTTCAAACTAGGTCTCTAGAATTTCATCATATTTCCACACATCCATCACAAACTCTGCCTTAAAAATATTAGTGAAGAATGACCGTGGGGATGAGAAGACTCCTGGATAGCTCAGTGTGGTTTACTAGGCCAAAGGTCCCAGGTTCAATTCCCGTGTCCAGGTGTCACTTTTCAATACAAAGAATATATAAGGCTATAACCATTGTTAAAAAATATATTATGTTAGCTATTTATTCGATTATTTTTATTTCAATATTATTTTGTTGTATTCATATTATTTTACTATATTTGGATCAAAACTCGGGATTTTTGTGAGATATTGGATCAGACCCATCACTAAGAGAGAATGTTGAGATAAACCAGTAAAGGAGTCACACAAACCTTGAGGAAATCAGCGAGAGCCGACTTGCGTTTCGACTCCTGCTTGGCCAGGTCCATGGCGACAGAGAAGTTGTTGATGAAACCAGAATAAATCTCCAACACGATGGCCTTGGAGAAGCTCGCTACAAACACGTCACCGATCCTCTCGTCCCTGTCCCAGTTGCGGATGCTCTCCGTCAGGGCGATGCGGAACAGGGTGTGGCATTGGTGGATCTCTGGAAGCTTGTGGAATAGCGTCGAGATCTTGGAACCGTTCAGGATCATGGGGTTGCTCTCCTCTAGCGGTTTCTTGTAGTCCTAAACAACGAGTCGGGAGACTGTCAGCGGAGGTTCGCATACAGGGTTGCGTAGCAGTAGGCAGATTCTTATATGACCTGCTTCAGTGATCACATGGTTTAGTACAGGGATGGTTGGGACTTTTTTGACTATTGTCCCACTTAACTATTTGAATTTTGAAATAATTTAGTGTGCCACTTCTCAAAAAAGCCTATTTAAAAATCAAAACTTGTTGAATGACTAGACCTATTATGACATGTAATGAATTTCTCAAATAAAATTGCAAAAATATTTTAGTGCCGCTCGAATATTAAAGAAGGAGAATTTATCAAATTTATACAATATTAATTTCGATGACTTTAATGAAAACATTAAAAGTAACACTTTCAGGACTGTAGAAATACTATTTTTTCTTTAAAAAACTATATGACGTTTGCAAAAGTTTTATTCTATTTTTATTTTTACATGTTGTCGTCCCACGTAAAACATGTTCACGTGCCACCCATTGGTGCACATGCCATAGAATTTCCATCCCTGGAGGGTGGTTGCTCGTAAATGGTTTGCAAATCTCCCTCCACACAAATTTGGGAACATTTCCTCTATATTATACATTTTCACCCCTAACACCCTAGTATAAATATTACATATAATGTGAAAGACCCGAACGTATAACGATAAGAGTTTGGGCGGTACATTTTGTCAGTAATCAGTAAATAGTTATTTAATTTGTTTCCCCTCCCTGTGGGAAGTAACAAGCCTGAGTACACTGGATTTCATCTTCGAAGGAACTGAATGGTTACTATCGAGGAACGGTGTTGTCATTTTCTCATTTTCGTGTAGTAAATCTCCCCTCAAATCAAAGAGAAATTTTAAAACTCCGGGTTGTCAATGTTGCCAGTAGCTCCTTCTTACACCCAGCACACCTACTTCCAGCATAATTGAAAGTGAGGAAATTTGGCAACAGTCAACCATGAGAGATCGAAGATAAATCTTTTCTACATAAGACCCGCAATCCTTTGGCGATTATATTGGGTGTACGCAGAGTCGAAGGCCAAACAAACAGGAGGAGAAACAAAGATGCTTCTAGTACCTTTGTTAGAGTTTTAATCTGTCATATTCCCATTGGTGCAAATTAGAACAACATAAAGAATGGCAGGAATTAAATTACCGATAAGAAGATAACAGTCACGTTTGTTTAATATGTAGCCAGGATCAGGTGCAAAGTAGAGATGATTGTTTTTTAAAAAGGGTAGAACTTTGATTAAAATTAAAATCTATTTAATAATGTGTGATTTGTTTAGTCTCTACAAGTCTTAATTTGTGAAATCAACGGTGCAATCTTTTTACAATATATTAAACATCAAATGAAAAATCAACGCGACAAAAATGTAGTCAACTAGTATTTACCCAATCAATTATTATTTCAACCAGAGCTGTGGAGTCGCTACGCCAAACCTTCAACTCCGACTCAAGGACTCCTCTATTTTTCTACTGTCCGACTCTGGCTCCTTCATAAATGACTGATGTATATTAATTAATAATAACAAATTTACTGCAGTAAAACGTTTCAATACAAATGACTTCATAGGAAGCTTCTTTTAAATTGGGAAAGTATATTTAAATAAATTCGTCAGTCAAAATCATAAATATTGGTCCAAAAGAATAAAAATGTATAAAATTAAAATATATTTACCATATATTGTTAAAGTATGATAAGTTTTTGTTTTGAAGCCGGAGTTGGTTTATTTTTACCGACTCCAGCCCCGACTCCACCCAAGACTGTTTTCGACTCAAGACTTCACGACCCCCAACTCCACAACACTGATTTCGATAATATTAGTAATAGTATTATTTTTAAATGAACCTAACAAGGTGCTAGATTTTTTTTTTTTTTGGCCAGGAGAAAGGCAGCTGTACTTGTGTGTGCGTCCAATCTCCTTAACTCGAGATCTACTCACATTGACTAGCCTCTGCAGAGTCGCGACATAGGAGTTCTCGCTGTGCACAATGGCGGCCACTATGTGTCTCCTCTTGAGCTGCTGGGGGGTTATGTTGTGAGGGGGTGGAGGCAGCGAAGGGGGGATCTGCCTTCGCTGAAGCACACTAGAGAAGTTGGCGAAACCGGCAGTGGATTCTTCCTCCACCTGCGGGGAAAAAAAAGTCAGGAAGATGATAAAAATTACTACGTATACCTCTTCAATATTCTTATTGTAATTTCTTCTTTTTTACTCACACCTTATTGTTTTTAGAAAAGATTTTGAGCTATTAGAAATCAAATCTCTGACACATTTGATCTCCTTAAGGAAAATCTTTTTTCACTCAAAAGGTGAAAAGAGGTATGCCTAAAAGATATAAATAAAATATTTACTTTCAAAGTATATTTTCTGTATTTGTCATTAATGTTATTTGTTTTTTTTTTACACGTTCCTATCTATGCAACCAATTACGCTTCACCAATTTCCTTTTTTTCCCCCCTTTTTGTGGGTTTCGTGGTTTCCTCTTTTAGGAAGTTGGGATGCATGTTTCACACCTCCCTCCAGATAAATTCTGGTAAAATGAAACCTAGGTTGGGAGATTGGTGGTATCGATAGATTTTCTTCATAAAAAGCATCCATTACCTCTTTGTCCAATGGCAGCAATATAAAGTGTGAGTGAGCTATCTTCTTTTCATTGTTACCGACATATTTTGTTTGTTCCCTTTTTTTATGTTTTCCATTATATTCCTTGAAATTTCCCCGTTTTTTCCTGTTTTGTATTCACAGTGATAAAAATCAATAAAACAAAAAAAGAGGGTTGCCAATTATATTCTTTATACAACAATTCTTATATTTTACAGGTTTTCCAAAAAGAATTCCTGATTTGAATACATTTGAGAACATGAGCATCAAACTAGTTTTCCCATAAGGGTGGGCCACATTTGAAATTAAAAATNCATTATATTCCTTGAAATTTCCCCGTTTTTTCCTGTTTTGTATTCACAGTGATAAAAATCAATAAAACAAAAAAAGAGGGTTGCCAATTATATTCTTTATACAACAATTCTTATATTTTACAGGTTTTCCAAAAAGAATTCCTGATTTGAATACATTTGAGAACATGAGCATCAAACTAGTTTTCCCATAAGGGTGGGCCACATTTGAAATTAAAAATAGTGAGCGGGCCACATTTATTTAAAGTTATTCAATATGTCAGCATCTAAATAGTAAATTAAAATCAAGAAAATTAAGATTATTTAAAATGTTAAGACTTAGCGTATTCTCTATTTTTTACCAGAAATATGGAACCTTTAACTTGCAACAGTGGTATTTAGTGCTAGGCTTTAAACTTTGTGCTAACTTAACTTTCATAATTGGTGACAAATGTGAATCAGTAAACCGTGATGTCTTATGCATTAATTGTTCCTTTTCTTAAGAGAGAAAAGAAACCGTTCACGCACTCATGTGCTGCCAACTATTGCACATATCAGGTACATAAATTTAAAAAGGTTTTTTTTTTAATCAATGAATGCGGAATAAAGAGTGTACAGATTTGTTATATTTCCTCAAATAACGGACCATTTCCAAAAGAGTATTACAATGTTTATAAAAAGAAGAGTATTCATTATATGTTCATCATCGAAAGCTCCACGGGCCACACAGAATCGTGAATCGAGCCTCAAGATTGATGCACCTTCTTTAGAGAACACTATAACGTAGTAAAATTGGTCAGTGTGAAGTCACCATTTATGTTTAGAGCAGGATGATTTTACCGTGATGGGGAAATGTATGCAGGTGTTGTGTGGATCAGAGTTTAAAGGTGAGAAAAAAAAATGCAGATAAAAGACTTGTCCAAACAAGAATACTTATTTCTTTAGTTTTCTCCTTCTGTGCATATAGACCCTAACTACTTTTTAAAGCTTGCATGCAGTTTTATGTCCCAAATTCACAAATATTTCAGGTTTTTTGTGAAATATTCTGAGGTTCCTGATTCTCTCTATTTTTTCCTAGACATCAAAAATTCCCTGTTTTTCCCTCCAGATGCCAACAATGTCTTGTGGTTTCCCTGTGTTACCCAGACACAAATAATTCCCCGTGTTCTCCCGAAGCCACACCAGCTCGCCAAGTGTTACGTCGGAAGGTCAATGTCTCGCCGATGCTCCCACTCACCTCAGGGAGAAGGGGCATCTTGTTGCCCCGGTCCCCCGGGTCCACATCGTAGTGGCTGACGGAACCGCGACGGATGGAGAACCACCGGGACAGCCGGCCCGGGGCCCCCGTATCCCCTCCGGGTGGAGGTTCCGGGGGCTGCTTGCCCCCTTTCCACTTGTCACACAGCGTGCGGGCCTTGTGGAGGGTGGACTTCAGTTGACCATTGCTCCTGAAACACACACCACACACGTTACAGGGCTTCCACTATTTTCCTACTACCAAATTCCTTGTATTTTCCAGGTTTTCCAAAAGGAATTCCCATTTTTCCAGACGACCTTAAATTTATGAAAAGTGATAAAATGCCATCAAACTGACTAGTGTGGAATGGTAATGTAACTTATGTTTTAAACAGGCTGATTTAAGAGTTGATGAGGAAATACAACTTATAGCGCTTCACAACCCTTGTTTATGAGCTAATAAGACATGTTTGAATCAGCGTTCTTAATTTTTCAGTTCTCTTTTCGTCTATCAAAAGACCTTCTATTCTAAGGTTTCAGTTAAATGTTCCAATTTAACAAATATTCCAGTATTTTTAACTAGATATCACAAAACCCCTGTGTTTTCCCGGTTCCCCAGACGTGTGGGAACCCTGACTTGACACTGGAACACATTTATCCCTTAAGTTTGCTTTCTATCCTACAAAAATCCACTATAAGGATTTAAAGCTTGCAGTTAATTTTCTCAAATTCACAAATATTTCCGTATTCTTGTTAGTTTTTCCTACAATATCCTTAAGTTTCCCTTTATTATTTATACACACAAAAAACCTCAGCCTACCAATATTTTTTCCGGATGTTTGGCAAACCTGTAAGACAGTACCAACCTGCGGATCGCCGCTAAGACGACATGTAACACCTTAGCTTGAATATCATAAATAAATGTATTTAAAAAACTATAATTAAAATAGCCTACCATTTTAGAAGGATGACCTCAAAATCTAATAAATAAAAATTGCCTGAATTTTTCTTGATCCAAAACTCAAATCAAGGCCAAAACCCATTTTTTTTAAATCATCTGGTAAAAGAATTGTTCTATATTTCAAAATACTATATTCGTTAACACATTTTTGGAATGCATTCGAAATTAAATAAATATAAGGACTTATTTGTTTTTTGATTTTTATGAAAAAAGGGTGTGGATAAGACGCAAGAAAATACAAATATAATATTAACCCTAACCAATTGCAAAATCCCTAGATTTTTTCCCCTCGATTTCCTCAAACAATTCTAAATTATCTGATATCTACCTAATTCTCCTAACAACTTTAAAACCCGTGACATTTCCCAAATTTTCATGACAACTCTAAATTATGTAATTTACTTGATTTTCTAGGCAGTTTTTGATGCCCTCACAACTTCACCGATTTTCTTGACCACATTAAAAAAATTCCACTGACATTT
>CABFOV010007455.1:0-28393 GCA_902141375.1 Timema poppense
ATAATATAACATCAATAACCAGAATTGCCAATTTTTTCAAATCTGAATAAATGATATTGGCCATAGTTGCGGCCAGCATAAATTATATTTTCAATTGGTTTTACTTTTTTACCTGTAAAAAGTATCGTTATTGAATGTTCATAATATTAGTGTAATAGATGTAATGTTTGGTTTTTGGTGCAAAATGTTTTACCTAAAGCAAGATCATCCAAAGTGTACTCACATTGCTTTGGTAGTGCATGTAAGGAAAACAATCACCTCTATTGGTCATTGATAGGTTGTGGCTGGGAAATACACAACAATGGGACATTTATTGACATAATAATGTCAAACCTTTAACTCTTTGGTAAAATTAGAGAATACATTTTCATGTCATTATTTTCAGCTATTCGATAGAAAGTATCGGTAGTGCTTATCTGCAAAGTTGTTTGGACCAACTGTGAAGACAAGGACCATTGTTGTACAAGTTGTTATTTTGTTTGAGTGTATCCTTGATTGTAAAAACTATGCCCCTGATAACTTTGACCTGTGCATGACAAGGCGTAAGGAAGTTTTGTCCACAGATGAAATGTGTCTGTTTAGTAAACTATACACTAGGTCATGGATCACGTTACACTCAGTTACCTCCCCCTCCCTCTGAGTATTATTTAGTCTGAATTAATTTTGAGGAACATGCACTCTTAGCAGTGAAAAGTGGGCCTACAGTTAACTCACTGAACATATGGTCGTATTTCATCAAGTGTCCATTTCTCTCTGGTCTGGAAAAGAACCCTGAACCTCTCCTTTAGATCCTCAGGCAGTTCCATCTCATCGAAATACCAGATCACCTCCGGTTTGCAACTTGTGTCCATGAGAGCTATGCCAGACAAGTGCTGCAGGGATGTCTTCATACCTGACACATATATAACAACAAATGTCAATCAGGCCAAAGTTCTAAAATTTAAGTCAAAAAGGTAAAAATTAAATGTTCTATTTAATGTATTTTTTTCTTTTTAATGTTATCAAAATTTATATCCAAAACTTGTATTAAGAATTACAGCATTTGATAAGCATTGTGACCTTGTCTTGAAGTTGAGTAGGTATTTGAAAATTCTAGTTTTAAGTTGTCTTCAAAATAATGTCTCTAAAGTCTTAAATGGCTATATTTTACATAAAATCAAAACAAATAAATCAATCATGAAAAAGTTGTCTTGCAAAAATCATTTTTACTTTTGATTTTATATGGGCATGATATTTGAAATAATTTTTAAGAATAGTTAAGATCTATTTTTTTAAATAAACTATGCAACTAATAGCACATCCCATTTATGTGTAGTGGTGGTGTTTTGAAGTCGAGGAGTGTTGATCTCAATTTACACACTGGCAGTCTTGAAGAGCACAGCACTATTAGATAATTGTGACACTGAAAACTGGAGAGTTATAACTTCATCCCATTCCCATTCAATATTTAGCCAATTTTACATTAATATGGAAACAAAATATGTACTTCTTCATTTGTGTAGTTCGGTAGGTTGTATTGTGCAGCCGGGTCTAAGATATTATACTGAAGCTACACTTTGTCACCGTTATTAATCAGGTTGGGGTTAGAATCCTGGCCGAATTCACTGGGACGTGTCTAACACCCTACCAGAGTAGAAAGTGTGTAAGCCAACTGAGCTAGGGGTCCCTTGTTCCATTCCCGGCATGGTCGAAGATGGTAAATTTTCAAATGAGGGAATGAATGTTGTGTTTTTGTTAGTATTTGGCTGGTTTGTAAGTCATATCAGAAGAAAAATTCACTTAAAAACGCAAATACACACACATATATATATATATATATATATATATATGTATGTATGTATGTATTTGGTTTCATCAATTGATTTGTAAATACCAGTGCACTTATTCTCATCCTTAAGGCACATCTAGAAACAGAGCGGCACTTCTACCTCCTCCAACATGAGAGAAGGAACAAGGAGGCACTAGAATGTTCTATAAGCTTCGAAAGAGAGAGCCCCACATCCTCTCCTTACCAATGATCCCCTCTGTCTGTTCTCTGGGAGTGTGGAGATATATATACAAGTAGGGAGACTGGCTCTATATCACTCTTGGCGGGACATTGGACTTTGACGTCTTTACTCAATTTTCTGAATTAAACTTTTCGATTTATTATTTGCCTTTTTCTAAATAAGGTTTGGCCAGTTAATGGACTTGAAGACATGGTTAGGGGGAGAAACTAAAATATGTAGTTTGACCGAAAGGTTACTGGTTTGGTACATTAATTTAAATGTTAAACTTTGGACTCGTCACTTGTATTTGTCGTCATCGTTCAAGTAAAAAGAAAGGGATAAGGGGACAGTTGTGGGTGTATTCTTTCGTTGCAGATTGTGGCACACATGGTCTGTTTGTTACGTTATACAGTGATTTAAGAAAATACAAAGACAATTTTTTCAATTACGTAAGAATGCCAATGACATCTTTTGATGGGTTATTGGACATATGTGGAAGTGACTTTGAAAAAAGACATACACTCTTAAGAGAAACTATATTATTATTATTATTATTATTATTATTATTATTATTATTATTAGCACCGCGTCTTACTACCCGTTTGGGTTATACGCACTTACGCTAATGTGTAATGGTAGGGTGATTGTGAGATGAAATGAAGGACCTACAGTTTAACGTGGAATCCGAACCATGGCGGAGGCCTGGCATTCCCCACATTCACAAGATGTCTTGTCAGAGGTGAAGGAAGGGTTTGGTAATCAGATAAATCTGTTCCGGGACCGAGGATTGAACCCCGGCCGCCAGCATAGAAGTCTGACACCTTACGAGAAACTATATCTTCGGAGCAAAAGTTGTTCGTCAAACTAAGGTAGGTTACTATGTAATTATTATTGAAGTTTTCGTTGTTTAAATACATAATAAATTAAAAGGCCAAAAGTCTAAAGAAGCTATGTTTTGATTTTAAATGTTTATTTATTACTAATAATATAAATGAGAATAGTTTCCTTTTATTAGTCTAATCGAATGGCAAAAAGCTAGTTTCTGTTGAACGTGGAGGTACCACATTAGGGTGTTCATGGAATGGAAACGGCTGAGAGTAGCTTCTTTTCCAGAGGATTCACCAAGAGATGTTCTCGAGTGATGGTCCTCTCGTGCAGGCTGGGTGAGAATATGGGACGACCGTAGGGGGTATCACTCTTTGTACGCTGTCCCCTGTCTCCACAGGGCTCTAAATACTCGTACCTTTAATGACTCCTATACCTTGAAGGATGTTCGTGAAGTACCTCATTAAGGATGCTCATAAGTTGAATTTTTACTGACATTTTTCTTCCTTTAGGTATTGATCTCAAAGACTAGCAAGGAAAGTAGAAAGAATGAAAGCCATGATGTTTACTGATGATTCTGTCGTATGGAGAGAGGAAGAAGTGGAAGTATAGGATCAACTACAAGAATGGAATGAGGAAGTAAAGGAGTGTGGAATTAAATCTAGCATTGCAAAGTGTGAAGTGACTGTGATGACAAGGAAGAGGGTAAGGCTGGATGGAGTAGAGAGGATAGCAGGGAGAGTTGTTCTATAGGTGTGTGAGAGACCTGCCATGAAGAAGAGAAGTCCCCTTTGTACCTATTGTCACATATGCAACAGAAACATGGACAGTGAATGTAAGAGAGACCAGGAGAGTGGAGGACATGGGAACGAAGTTTGTGAGGAGCTTGTTAGCTGTCATGAGGAGAAACAAGATTAGGAATGAAGTTATCTGGGAAAGAGTAGGGGGACAGGGAGTGCATGAGATAGTAGAGGGAGCAAGACTGAGATGGGATTGGCATATAATGAGGATGAAAAAAGAGAAGGTGCCAATGAAAATAATGGAAATGAAGTATACGGGGAAAAGACCGTAGAGGAGGCCAAGAAAAAGATGGGGGAGCAGATAACAGAAAGTGTTTGAGTGAGAAGAGGAAAATGAAAGAAATTAAAGTAGGAAGAGTGGTGGAAGGATATAGGAGGATGGAGGCATTTTACTAAACTGACCCGGCCACAGGCTGGAAACAGTTGTGATGATGACTATGAATTACTATTTTTGGGGGAATAGCAACAGAAGAAGTAGAAGATTTTTTTTAGATGCAAATTATTTTGAATGACTGATGAAAAAATCTCTTAGCTTGTTTTCTGGGAGTTTCAATCCAAGTGTGAGGGTTTAGTAAAATCATTTGACATTGTTTCTTATAAACATTCAACATCCTTGACAAAACCAAATCCTTATTAATTGACAGAATACTGTCGTGTTCGAAGACTCCTTCCTTTGTTTCAACAGTAGGCTGCACTAAAATTAACAGTTTGTTGGTATCCTTGGCTGTATGCTAGGCTGGTGTTCTACTAACCATTTATCCATGAAGATTTAAAAATAAACAAGAACTACACCTAGTGCTATTGACATCGTCGTTATTGTTGTTATTGCTGTTGGTACTGTTGTGGTCATTGTAATATCCCACACTGACCAAAATGCTTCCTTTGACAGCTAAATAGGAACCTAGGGATGAGTATCAAGGGTAGCAGCCTACTCGGTGCAGAGGAGAGTTGAGCAAAGTCTACCACCTGTACTACACTTCTCTCAACATGTCACACTCAATATATTCTGTACCGACCTTTGTGACATTTTGGGAAGACTTTATAATTACCAACATTTTTTTATCATTGACTTGAACTGGGTCGAAAATTAGCATTTTGGAAACATTGCTTTAGTTGTTACATAAACTATAGATCAAAACCATACAACAACATTTTCATGTTATTATAAGAGGCTGTAGTTTATTGCGTGAAATGTGTGTTTAGATCTGCAGTGGTGAGAAACTTAGAAAGAGATAGTGGTGGAACAAGGTTTATACACAAAATCAGGACATTTCAAGGATTTTCTCTAATCCCTCCAGGACAAGAGTTTAAAGAAATCATGGCAAAATACACATATTTATTTTATTTAATGCTGGCTCCCAACTCCCCTACACCTGCACCTTTCAACACCTTTTATTATTTTTTAATCTATTCAATAATGCAATGAGTTATTCAAATAATTAAAACATAAACTCACTTGCTAATAATCATTGGTAAAATGTGGGTTTGTCCTTTCACAGTGATAAACTTACGCCCAGGGACTGGATGTTGTGTATGTTCTAGATTTAAGTTAGTTTATAAGTCATGTGCAGATATAATCAGTCTGTTTAGAAAGTGTTTGTTAAATATCCCAACTCTCATTATTCATTTTGTGCATGATCGTTTATGTTATGTAAATTACAAAACCAAGGTAATATTTATAAAAATGGCAATATTACAACCTAATTTTATATTAATGAATGATTCAGTAGAGTGATAAAAATGTTAAGTATTCAGAAACCTTATAAATTTACTCAGATATCTTGGAAATTTCATTTACTGACTTACTACTGTTTCCTCCTCCTGGTTTACTCTTGTACTCCTACTACTCCTGAATTACTGACCTGTTTTTAAAAAAAGGAGGACAAAAGAAATTCCAGGACAACCTAAACAATTCCAAGAAAATATTGGAAAAATGATAAATTCCATAACATTTCCAGGCCTGGAAGAAATATTTTAAAATTCCAGGTTTTCCATGATGTGGAATGAACAAGTAAAAGAAACTACAGCAAACATACAATCACATGATTGGCGTGAAGAGTGAAACAGAACATAAGAGGTTGTGAGATGTATAGTAATACAGAAAGAAAAAAATGAGTAAAATAAAGTAGTAAAGGAAAGTAAAATAAAATAGTAAAGGAAAGTACAGTAAGGAGCAAATGAAGTTAAAAGAAGGAAAATAATGCAGAATGATTTTGATGGAAATAAGAAGTTAGGTTTTCTGTAAATGGGTAAAGAGAACAAAACAAGTAGTGCAAGGAAAGACATATGATTGTGGTGAGATGATCTGGGATGAAAAGGGTATGGCGAAAATATGGAGAAATTAATAAAAAATAGGGACAATGTTATAAGGAGTGAAAGAATTAATGAGACTGAAAATGTTAAAGAATGGCAAAGCTGTAGGTATAGATGGATCACAAATGAAATGCTCTAAGGTGAGAGTTAAATGTCTTTCCCTCTAACCCTTTAAATTTTAGCCTGGTGTATGGCCAAAACACTTGTATTCACTAACCATATTACACCCTCCGCCGATCCTATAGATAAGGCCCCTAAAACTATAGGACAGGAAGGTGTAACAATTCATGGAAAATAACAACTGGAAATAGAGCAAAGTTTAGATCAAAATATTCTTTAATTGTCAAAAGTATTAAACAAACACGGGAAAGACGGCCTTAATTCAAAACATCCTATAGCTACTATTCTGAAAGAAAACATTGACTTATTTGCGCAGGAATTCACAAGGTACGCTGGACTTAAGGTCCTTCAAACATACAGTTATGGCTGGTTACTCATAACCCAAAACAAGACTTAAGGTCTTTCAAAGCGTAATTTAAGAACAAGTTTTACATATGTTCCCATGACATATCGAACGAACTTAACTTGCATTTACGTTAATTCCAAGTACTACAAATTTACATTAGAGTTGGATCAACGTGATCCCAACACAAGGTTAGCTAAGTTAACATAAAAGTTTCTAAGTCGAACGCAATTTCCTCTTTGCGTTGACTATACATTTAACTAATTAATGTAGGCCCCTCGTTCATGACCTAAACAAAAGCTTGCAAAACCAAGATAATTTAAACAAGGTGAAAAGTTCGTTTCTAAGATTCTACATTTTAAAGTTATTTCCTAACAGTAACGTTCAATAGCGATAAAACAACTATCAAACTTTCTTTCTTAACATGCTACATTTCTACGGTGATTCCTACACCTGTCAAACGTGCAGTAAATATAATACGTCTCTACCAGACGTTCTAATAAATGTGATCCCTACACCTGTCCAACGTGTAGTTATAATGATACATATTTACAATTTACAATCCTCTTTATAATGAGTCTAAAACACGGAAACAAGGGGGAGGGGTTTTCACATCCAACTCAGTTACGCTCAAACAGTCCATTACGTCATTCTGAAGCAACTTCGTAGGATTTCCAAGCCGCTGATTGGACGCGTCATTGTCGCAATGCAGTATTCCATTTCTTGACCAATGTAGAAGCTTGAAAGATCGGCGAGGGTTTTCCATATCTCTCCGCCAGACGGCAGACCAGGGTTAGTTGATTTGGCGAAGAGGTATCAAGTAAACATTGGCTAGTTTTATTGCAATGTTCGGGCTGAGTGGATCGTTGAGCACGTTCTCCGAGATGTAGTCGCCCAACTCTTGTTCATCGGTGCGTTTTACTTGCCCGCGACGTAGCCAGGGGATCTGGACGAAGGTACGTGTTGAACAGTTATTTTACTACACTGTTTATAATGGATTTTTCTGAATGCTGATTTTGAGTAATTGTTGGGGCTACATTAGGCTATAATAGTGAAGAATACTATTATAGGTTTCTTCGAGGTTATTCTGGGGGTTGATAGTAAGTATTTAGGCGAATCAATTTGTGATATTAGGTAAGGTGGGGAGCAATTGTACAATACGAAGCATTGTATTGTTACAACCAAATTGTTCATCTCATGTTATATAAAATAACCAAATTAATTAGTTAAGTTATTATTATTTTTGGCACCACGTCTTACTACCTATTCAGGATTTACGCTTATGTACTAATTAAACTAATGGGTTAGGGATTAAGAAGGCTTAATTTAGATTAAATGCACCCAAATTTTCGTGGAGGGAGAGTGGAAAATCGTTTTGTAAAAACCAATCCGAGATTAGCATGTTAGACGACGGGGCCATCGAAGTGGGTAGTTAACTGTTGAATAATGGGCACTAGCAAAATGGGTAATAAGATGTGGTGATAAAAAAATGTAGAATATAATACACACAACAAATAAATGAAACAATTTTGTACAAATACAAAATATAGTTTTCAACGTTTCTTTTGACAATACATGCGTTGAATAGATCAATAAGAAGTCCCTTCAACAAAACCTGTTTAAGTAAGTGAATGATTTAGATGTCACTCTCGCAATAGAGCTGGTATGTATTTTCTTCCCTTTTTATGGCCCTCTCTGCTTTCGCATGGCTGCAAAATTCCAAGAACTGGCGACCATTTTCTGGACACCTGCACCCAATATCAGTTCTTTTGATCACCCTCCCCCCTCCGAAACCCCTACGTAAGCTTGTTTTCTAGCCCCAAACTAATTAAACTACAGTGCCCATTGATCCTATGTTGCTGTTTCAAAGAATATGACCTTTGTGAATTCTCACTTTAAATAAAACATGTCACACATAGCCTAATATTCCAATTTCATGTTTGTAAAGTTGTACCCAATATAATTTTGCCATACTGTTAAAATAACCTGAAATCTAAAACAAATCACAATAAAAATGTGAAAATTAAAGTTTAAAATTAAGTTTATTCTATAGAAAATAAATTGCTACCCATATAGAAAGGTGCTGTTAAAATGTTTTTGGGTTTAATTTTAATAAGACACTTGGCACTGCTTTATCTTAACTAATTTTCCAATATTGGCTCTAATGACAGATGTACTAATCCGAAGGGAGCTTTCTAAGTGGGCGTCAGTCAGTTCCTCAATTTTGACTTGACAATGTTCATCCTTGAGAAAAGTTGTTCACAGCTGTAGGTACTGTCAAAGAGTGATGCTGTGAGCAGAGCATGAGTTCGGAGATTTGGAAATTGTTTTTCTTCAACATATTTTGAGTAAAATGTCAAAATATTCATGTATTTCTGCTTTAAATCAGTATTACACTGCAACTCAAAAGCTCCATTTGTACATTGCTTGGTGCGCCCTCGACATCAACACTAAGTGGAGTGGAAAAAATGTTGAACAATTTTTCATAGAATTTGAAATCTTGGAAACACGTATCAAAATCGGACCGTTGATCAATGAGTGTTTCATTATTACGAACTTCACTCTGGGATAGTGTTGGCAAGTGTGTTAATTCACATTTTTGTACCTGAACTTCCCACAGACGAAGTTTGTTTTCACTTGTTTGCCTTCACTTGGTCGAAGAGGTTATGCACCAAACAGTTCTTACTTTGTAGTCGTATGTCCAGGTCATTTAGGTGCTTAGAGATATCAGTAAGATATGCAAAATCAGCCTTCCATTCAGGTTAATTGAACTGATGGGCAGGCTTGCCCTTGCCATGAATTCCCAAATTTCTTCTTTCGGTCAAAAACTCTCTCACATTTTGGATAGTACAGATCTTGCTGTAGAAAAATGTGTAGCAAATGCATTTGATGGGGTTCAAATATGAACAGCGAGCATAGAAGGATCTCATCCAGACACAAGAATACAAACTACCTTCATACATGGTGGTATGCACATGTGTTGAACCTTGTAATGCCAGATACATCTCAGTGTTTATCAGCAACTCACACGAGAGATTATGTGTGTACTTACAGCAGACTCCAAGAATATGTCTAGCCAGGTCGAGGTCAATAAGTGATGCAACAACCAACATTTTAGTCGCTCCCCTTACTGGTTCCACAGTTAGTGACAAGTAACATATCGCATTCAGAAACAATGTTTGTAGAACTGGTTGTGACACTTCATATGATTGGAAACTCTCGAGAGCTCAATCCAAAGATAAACAATGAGGTCAAGAAGTTTCTTTCATTTTGTTAGTAATCAAAATCACAGCTCTTTAATACTACCTCCAAACCAAGAATCTGGACTATGCCCAGGCTTCGAGGTTTGTTTATGCTGTATAGAATATATTGAGGGATGCCAGGGACCAGTTTGATCAAGTAGTTAGTGATATAAAAATATGTGTATCTGTTATGTCAGAAAAATTAGATGAAAAGATAGAAGATCCTTCTCTGGAAGTGAAAAGTCTTTGTGATGACCCGGAGGTCAAGAAAAAGCCTAGTGAATTGGCAGAAAATGAAGAAATAGGCTCCTCCGAAGAGGATATATTCCAAATAAAAGTTTTCTATGTTGTTATTGACAAGTCTTTTGTACAAGATTGGCCCCAGACGTCCTCAATGTTGAGAGAAGAATACTAAGGCACATGAATTCATAAAGTGAAACAACAGAGAAAGCTGAAGAAGATGAAAACTTAAAGACATGATGAATGCAAGAAACTTGTAAGGTTTTCATAAACTGTGTGTATAAAGTTATGTATGGCCATAATATGTCCTGTCTTTTGTAAACAGAGATTAGTAAAGTTTATAAATATATGCTCTAGCCCAAGTAAGTTGTGAGAAAGCTTAAACTAGTAAAAACAAGATTGCGCTCCAATATGACAAATAACAACCTGGAGGCATTCCTCATAACGCACTATGAGAGAGACCAGCTTGTGGCAGTTGACAATGAAATGGTTATCAATAAATCAGAGAAATGAAGCAACTTTTAGCAAAGTAGAAAAAAAGACTAACTATAAGAGTCCTTATGTTAATTTTATAAGAAATACTTTATTTTCAGAGTAAGTGCCTTTTTATTGGTGCATAAAGCAGTAGTTTTGTTATGTGATCTTTATGTGTCTTTGGATTTCCAATTATATATTACCAAAGTGCCATAAACAAAAGTGAAAATTCTGGGAAAAGGAGTTCAAGGGCAAGGTCCAGGGAAATATTGTTCATATAAAAATATAGTATAATATCATGTACAATTAATTGTTTCTTAAATGTTAGATGTTTTTACAATTTTGTGAAAGAAATTAACTTAGCTCATGAATTTTTCTCTATACTATTTTTATGAAAAATAACCTATGATTTCACGATAGACAATGCTTTGAGTCACGGGGAAAACAAAAATAATGTGAAGTTTTTTAGAAGTCCTTGCAGTAACCACTAATATTTTTTATTAATGAATATTATTGGGTTCTACCAGCACTCCTATAGTTATTTCACAATAAATAGGGCAACTCCTTGAGTTCATCTAAATATAATATGCCCTCTGAAAATGCAAGGTCTGTGCCCTTTTAGAGGGTCCAATCAGACCCTGGCTACACCACATCAGCTATAAAATATATTCTGATTCAAATTTTGAAGACTAATATTTCTTTAATGTCATAGGTATCTAGATTTTCTTTGAATCTTCAAAAAACTTTATTTAATATTTAAAAAATTAGCATCACACATTTGAATGCCATTTCTAAGATTTTTATATACTGAATTATCATTGTCTTTACAGATATGTGAAACATTTTTAAAATATGCCCCAAAACAATATTTATATTTTGTTTGTTTTTACTTTGCAAAGTTATAAACAACTCTGGTATGTTAAGCAAGCAAAGAAGTTGATAGTAAAAGAATCTTTTGAGAATGTAAGTCAACTAACTAAACATGGTCTTGTAAGGAATGAGAACGGCCGACACAACCGCTCTGCTCCAGGTCACGTAGATGTAATGAGTTTGTGCCATAAACGTAAGAAAGTAATTATTATGTTGGTGATATATTCAAGAACTTTTTCTTATGGAACTAATACTAGGTTAGAGTTTATGAATAGATATAGTGATAAAGTATTATTTTTTAAATTTTCAACCCTTCCTCTCCATTTAATCAAGTATCCTTTTCTTGCTTTACATACAAAATCCCTATAGTTTCAATTTGGGAGTGTTAATGTTAGCTATGGCACTGCAAAATGATATATTAGGCTTCCAAATTGTGAAAGTTACTAGTCAAGTGCTCATAAATATAGTAATTTCAAACCCTAGAAATTTCCCCAAACCTTTCCTCATTCTTAAACTTACATTGCAATGAGTAAATAATTACTAGTTTGTAAATCTGGTATTGAAATAAAAGAAAATATTGTCAGTGTTTGTATTGGAGGATAATATGTCAATAAGTTGCTCAGTACCTTCAGGCACACTTTGTTGCCAAGACATGAGGAACTCTCCCAAGTTGAACTTACTGGCAGGTTTCAACAGGACTTCAGCAAAAAATCTACAGATTTTGTGCTCAACTAGAGAATACATTGGTTCACCTGAGGAACAAGAAAACAACATTTTTATAGTTACAAAGAGCAACACAGTTATTGAAAATAAATAATATAACAAATGGCATGATTAGTATTCATTTACGATGACAGCGATTACACCTTCAGAGGGGCCCAGCTACATTTCAGACGGTAGAAATCTAACTTAGAATTGAGCACAAATGTTTTGTAGGTTAAGCAATTTAAAGATTGTTGTATAGGCTATTTCTGTGATGTATTCTGTCTGGTTATGACTCCTTGATTTCCCTTCTATATACTAGTGTGTCTGGTGATGACTCATTGATTACTCTTCTATCTAAAGGCCCAGACACAGACTCCATATCTGTAGGTCCGTGGTCCGTACTCAGTGCTCCTGGTCCATAAGAAATTCTACTCGCAATTACAGTCTCAATATCCGTAATCACATGACCGTTTCAACTAATGAGATAGTAAGAGACTTCATACAATCAAAAAATTCGAAAGAAAATAGTCTAGGCCCTACAGCACCGAGCGTGCGTCAAGCAGTCAGCTGATCAAAGAAACCAAAAACAACTTTGTTGAGAAAACTTCCAGTGTTTATATTAAAATATAGGTTAAGAACAATCACAAGAAATATATTTATAACTTTATTTTAACTATCAAACTTAAAATAATAAGTGTTTGCAATAGCCTGAAAATGCTAAACAGATGTAGGCCTACTAATATTTTGGATGAAAAATCACTAGTATCCATAATTTATCAATTAAAAAAATTAAATGACACTAATAAATGGAGTATAAACCAAATAATAGGGGTGTTGAACCTACAAAAGTAAAGTCAATATTTCTGAGAACTTGGTATTTCTCAGAAAACACTTTCCTAGAAGTCGCTCTTCTCGGGGTGTTTAGATTTTTAGAAAAATGTTTCTGAAATAGGTCTGCGTGTAGCCATCTTTTCATTTTGTATATGTTTCCATAGCAACGAATTCTATCACTGCTATTCTTTCTTTATTTCAAGGCACATGCACATGTTTACTCGTCTGTGATTGGTAGTCCGTATAAACAAGCCCGTAGAAAGTTAAAGTTGGGAAACTTCTACGAAGTAAGGACTTATGGATGAGGACTCTGTGGCAAGAGCAATCTGATATTGTAGCATCGATTTCTTACAGACCACGGACCTACGGATAAGGAATCTGTGTCAGGGCCTTAACTATGTCTGGTGATGACTCATTGATTACACTTTTCTTTAATTGTGTTTGGTAAAGAATGACTCATTGATTTTTCCTCAATCTACTTGTGTGTGTGTGTGTGTTGGTTTTTCATTTCATCTTTATGGATAAATGGGAATGGAAAACACAAAAATGGTTGTTGTGCTTGTAGAACACAAAATTAATGTCATTGTGACCGTGCTGAGATATAGTGAATGGTCAGCACAACATCCGCACTCCAGGGCCTGGATCCCCTAAAAAGTGCAATTCTGTTCCGACGCAAGTCAAGAAATGGCGCAAATTTGTACCCAAGATGTTCCACAAGATGCGCCTTATTATTTGCTGCTTCCGTATTCCCTAAACCAGATGCAAACTGGTGGCAAGATTATGGTTATGACACCATAAACTTCATCAATTGTGCTCTTTTCGACCAATCCTCGAGAAGAACTTACTTTCAAAGTCAAGGCTACTTTATTTCAAATCTCTAATGAAAATGATAGCAAATACAAAGATTTTTAAATATGTTGCTTGTAAACTAGCAATAAAATTAGAAGCGGCTTTACAAGAACAATATTAGTACTTTATTTAGTATATATCTATGTAATTAGTTTGAAGCAAAGTTCTATTAATAAAACATTTATAAAAACTTTAACATTTATTTTAAAATTACACTAACCACCATATTTAGTGACGAGAAGTCTTTGGACTACATCTAGACAAAGATTACACGGTTCATGGTTTGGTTTTGTATATTGGTGAGCAAGTTTCCAGCTACAAATCTAGGAAGCATAACAATTAATGGGGAGGGCTCTTATCAATCTACAGTAGCCCCATGGCTTCTTTGGTTTACAGCTGACTTCTGACAATCAACCTTCAGGTATATACCTAAATTTTGACTGTCAGAAGTGACAGCTGCTAAATATATGTTCTTAAAGATCATATGGTTTGGCGTAGGGATATATAATTTGGTCTGGTAACTTTTCAAAGCTGTCAGCTGTGAGCTGTCAGTCAGCACCATAGAAGCCATGAAACTACTGTACTGTAGTTCTATAGCATGAGTCGGGGTGACCTGATGGTCTAGGGGTAAGGTGTCGGACTTCTATGCTGGCGGCCGGGGTTCAATACTCGGTCCCGGCACAGATTTATCTGATTACCAAACCCTTCCTTCACCTCTGACAAGTCGTGTAATAATCATAATTTATGAATGTGGGGAATGCCAGGCCTCCACAGTGGTTTGTATCCCACGTTAAACTGTAGATCCTCCATTTTATCTCCTAATCACCCTACCATTACACATTAGTGTAAGTGTGTACAACCTGAACGAGTAGTAAGACGCGGTGCTAATAATAATAATAATATAGCATGAGTCAAAATGTGACACGCTAATGGTTTGTCAGGGTCGTCGTGGTTGGTGTTTAAGCAGTTACCATTCATTTGTTGTCTGAATGTTCCTGTGATGAGGCCATCTGTGGAGCACTCATAATGATCTTTCATGGGGTACTCCATTTGTGTGAGTCCACTGGCGAATGAGGTGGAAGGTTGGTGAACTTTGGAGTACTGCATTTCAGTTTGTTGCAAGGGTCTGATATTATTTGTTGGTGGGTCGAGCAATTTAGGGTGAACCAGAATGTTGCGGAGATTAGAGGGGGGGTTTGAATGTGATTCTTGGAGTACTGTTGAGAAGATTTGTGTTCAGGATAACTCTGAGTTTTTCTAGTCCTTCATAACACTGGGTGGTGAGTGGTATGTCACTGGAAAGGGTTCTATTTATTTGACTGACTATGTGTTGATGGTATCCTCAGGCTGTGAAAGCCTTGAACAGTTGTCAACATTGTTTGTTAAGGTCTTCTTCCTCAGAACATACACGTTTGGGTCTGGTTGCCACGTTATAGGGTGGAGAGTGGCTGGTTGTTTTGTAAATGAAGGTATTGTTGGTGGCTTTGGTGTGGACTGTGGTGTTTATGTACCCCTCATGATCCATGACCCCTTCTAGATCCAAGAATACGGCATGGTGTTGGGAAATGTTCCAGTTGACTCTGAGGTTGCTATGGTTTTTTAAACTTGTTCAGGAACTGTAATAAATAAGTTTCAGAATCTGTCCAAATCATGAAGATGTCAATAAATCTCATCCAGCAGAGCGATTGTAAGGGCTCGGATTGCAAAAAGTTGGTCTCTAGTTTCATCGTGAAGAGGTTACGGTAGGAGGGAGCCATATGTGTACCCATTGCTGTCCCTCTGATTTGAAGGTACTGTCTGTCCAGGAAGCAGAAATCGTTCTTTTCAAGTGTGATATGAGCGCATTCTACTAGAAAGGCGGTGGATGGATTAGAATTGGGTGGTTGTTTGTCCAGAAAATGTTCCATAGCGGAAATTCTTGAATTTGGGGTATGTTGGTATAAAGAAAAAGTTAAATACAGTGGGTGCCGCTTAATGCGATCGCATTGGGACTGACAGGAATTGATAACAATAGCCGATTGATAATAATTAGCAATGCCACATGAAACACAGATGCTTTGTTATAAACGATAACCAGTAGAAACTACAGTATTAATTCTACCAAGTTTTTCCTTTAATTTGTGTATGTTAAGACAAATTACATAGGAATATGTACTCTATAAGCTTTTACTGTATTTACATTTTTTTTTAAATACAAGAGAAATTACATTAAAGCAAACTACATACATTTTTATATTTAAAAACATACTAAACATAACAAACGTGCTTTACCTGATAAATTGAGGTTATATTGTAATGCACCGCATTGGTTATAATGCAAAGAATGCACATACGTGATGTTTATCACTTGCAGAAAACACTTTAAGCTGGAACTAAATGAGTCATCTAAAACTATTATCTTAGATTTTCACTGTCCAGATTTTAAAAACAACCAGAAATTTATTTACAGAAATTCCACGAGTTTTTATTTTACATAAATACAGTATACAATAAAAGTAGAATTGTCGATAAATAATACATAGAATAAAAATATTATCTTTAAAAAAATATGGTCAGTTTTACAGTAAACGATGACAAGATAATCATCTAAAAAAAATTGTATTTCTGGTATTAAAAATGAAGAGGTTATGGTATTTCAGAATTTGATTATTTTTGAGGTGTTATCAATCATGGAGGAAAAGGCTACTGTGTGGCATTATTTCTTAATAAATCGTTAATAAAATTCTCTTATTCATAATGCTCCTGAAATCTGTTGACCTATACTGCATTCTCCCCCGTAAAACTTCTAAGGCCTGTCGCATTTCTTTGTTTGTAGGGGGTTTTACTTCAATTTATTCTTCGAGCTGTGCAACAGAAGATACCGTTGAGCAGATCAATGTGTTTATCAATGTTCATCCAAGATTCCAATTCATCAGCGGTCATATCTGACGGCTCTAAATTCACTCCAGGCTGTTCCTCACTTTTCCCGCCTTCAATTCCATTGGAAAAACCACCGTGTTTTAAACAATTTAGAATTGTACTTTCTGACAGTTGACCCCAAGACATAGTTGCTAAAAGATGCAGGGTTTTTTAGCTAATTTGTTAGCAGTAAGAAGTTTGTTGATGTCTATATTTTCTAATACTCACATACGCATTTCTCAACAGTAATATGCCTTGACGGTCCGACATATGGCTGTATCAATGATGCGGGGTTGAGAGTAGGATGTGCTATCGAAAGAAAAATATTGATACTGTACTAGTATCAAAAGAAAATTAACGATAACAGTAAGTATCGGTATCAAAATTTTAATATGGAAAAAAACTTTTTTTATCAAGAAATAATAAATTCAACTTTTGCATCATAAATGTATGTTCATATATATTTAAACACTGAAAATTATAATTGTTTTTAATATCTTAAAACAAAATTTACAATATGCTTTTTCTCAATCCAACTTCTAAAAAAAAAACTTCCATAGTTCAATTGTGGGAGTTGGCAATTTTTAACGACATTCATTGTTCCTATACTCTATCAAGATAGATTATTAACTTTTGACAAACACTAGAGTACTGGATGCCCTGCCCTGCTTAATCTGCTTAAACAACGCACATACATTTTCATGCTTCGTCTACTTGGAGCAGCCTTAAGTTGACTGAGTACATTGAGCTTTAAAAAACTTATTTAGTTTACTTTGTGATGATCGTGCTCATTGATAAAGGAAGGTCTAGTAGACTAGTCACCCGGTCAGACATCAGGTGTATTGATTATGATGAGCTAAAAGAGATTGAATGCTAGAGTGGCAGAAAATGAGTGAGACTTGAGAAAGTGTCATTTGTTCATCCTCCACAGTTCACCCCAGTAAACATCTAATACCAGCATGAGGGAAGATAGCATCATTTCTTTCAATATCGATCCGATACCTGAGTGTGGGTACTAATATCAGTAAATGTATCAGAAAAAAAGTATCAAGCAAAAAAACCAGTATGGAAAGGAAAATATCGATATTCTACTAATATCGATACTTTTTTCATATCCCTAGTTGGGAGGCAAGAAAACAATTTTGATGGGTTTCAGTGAGGCATTGACATTGTGCGTGGCACAGTTATCTTCAGAAGTAGAACTACACCATCCAGTCTTGTGTGCCATTTCTTTAACCATTCGTTAAAGATTAGAGTCATCCTCCAAGCATTACTGATCGCAAAATAGTCTACAGGCAATTTTTTAACTCTTTTGAAACATCACAATTTTTTTTTTTTTTTTACTATTACGACAAGATCTTTTTCTCTGGCCATGCTTTCGCCGCATAAAATGGTTAGTCATTAGTCATTTGTTTGAGGTCTTATATTCTTAGCATTATCATTTTTAAACAAGTGTGTGTCCTTTGGCAGAGCGCAATAATAGAGGCTAAAGGCCAGTTTCGTCAGCGTTGTAGATGTCACGTGGCAAGAATCCTGAACAAATGGTTGGCCATTCATTTTGAACCCAATTTTGTGCTTCGGAAGCATCTGCGTCTTTTTTTTCACTATGTACGCATTTGTATGAGATGTTTTCCCGATTTTTCCAATGCTGGAACCAAACATCAGTTGCATGGAAATCTTGCTTTCCCATTTTATTAGCCAACTCTTCAGCTTTCTGTCACATTAACGGGCCATTAACGTGAGCATTTTGTTGTCAAACATTACTAGACCAAATGTCGATTCTGTAGCATTTATAAAAGCTACAACGTTCTAAATCAAGAATTGCTGGACACTAAATGGGTTCAAGTCATATCTCACCACAACAACAGAAGTGATATCGAAAGCTTTCCACTGCCCCATTTTCTTCTGTGTATGTCCCGAGCTCTCTTTCTCTCCCAGCAATGACTGACCATCATGCACTTGTTGGTTAAACTGGAGGCTCGAGGCCAAGAGGCACTTCAACTTCGGATATTCACAGAGGACGCCGGGAAGAAAAATGTGTGACGTCTACAGTGTTAAAATGTGGCGCGAGGCATAAAAATAACTGTTCTGGAATCGTCCAGATGCTACTCATCACATGTTTCCCGTACACTATTACCCCTTCCCTCTCGTTTGTTGTCTATCCATCTCTAATGTGTGACCCCTACAATCCTCCCCCCATTTTTTTTAGCCACAGATTAGCAAATAAATACCACCAGTAGATCAGAGGTCAAGCCACTCTAGGTGGGATAACCATCCAGGACACATCTAGGTGTCAAATATAAAATGTAAGCTTCAAAAATATGTTTCAGACATTATTATGCAAAATATCTTTTCGGCTATTTATCATGGATTTAACTTCAAAACCTTTTGGTACGTGTTTTTTTAGCTTAAATTCTATAATACAATTGTCTAGTTTTGGGAACGTCTAAGAGATTTAAATTTAGAATGTATTCACTTGTTCAAATCATTGATATTATGAAGTCATGTAGGTTTGACAAAAATTTAAAATATTTAAATTTAAAATTTATTAACTTGTAAAAATCATTGATATTATGAAGTCATGTAGGATTGACAAATATTTAAAATATTTAAATTTAGAATGTATTCACTTGTTCAAATCATTGATATTAAGAAGTCATGTAGGTTTGACAAAAATTTAAGAAATTAAATTTAAATATATTCACTTGGTGCTATTTTTATTATGTTAATACTATGATGTCCGTTAGACAGGGCAAATTAATATACATATATTTACTACTTTGCTCGATATTGTTTATATTGTTGTTAATTGAAGTCATTTAAAATGGGGAAATATTGGTGATGTTATATCCATTATTTATGAAATTCAGAGACCTTTGAGTCCCTTTTATGCAAAAATATAACTATGTCTTATAGTGGGAGTCAATCTGAATATTGAATTTTCATCATTTTTGATACTATCCAAGCATTATAAATAAAAAAGGTTTATTATTGTGAGTTCTCTGGACGAGTAAGCTATTTTTTTTATGAAGCCTTTTGAAATTAATGATAGCTTTAATTATATTGGATGAGATATCTACCTATTTGTTAATGATTAAATAAAATTATTCTAATCCCGTTATCTGGCAATGTTCAGGTTTTATTTAAGTATCATACCATGGTGGAGATAGCCTTATTCTCTAGTTACGCTACGGCTGAGTGGGTTTGGTGATATCATGAGTACATATATTATTTCATAATATATGCTTTTTTGGACGTCCTTTCGGCTCACTCTTCATTTATCTTTCCTTTATCAATTTATCTTGTCACTTCTATGCCTGTTTTGTCTTGGAGTAGGAAAAGGGGCTACAATCCTACTTGTACATCTTTACCTGAATGATTGCTTTTACAATGTAAATAAACATTTTGTGAGTCAGCCCTTTCGATAATCTCCCTGTTTTTTAATTAATGATTTTACATAACAGTGGCTGATAAATTTTAAATTGTCTTGCTGCATTTCTTTGAATCATTTTAGGTAATTTGTTGTATTTCTCTAAGATAGAAGCTTATCCCTAACACTAATATCGTTTCTCTTTTTGTTTGTTTCCACTATTTTGGTCAATTGTAAACTACGTACATTGTGCTAACTAACCACTCTTTATTAGGAAAAATGTTTTATGTGTATGTATGTAGACACTACATGCAGTAATAAGAAAACATTAAACACTAACACTAACATTAAACACTAACTACACGCCACACAAGGAAGATGTGATTCTATAAACAAAGAGAAAGTACAACTACTGACCTGAACACAGTAGACCTGCTGAGAAAGACTAAAATGTAACTGTGACGGAAATGACAGGGAGGGGGAGTTGTGTAGACTATGACAGCATGCGTACAACGAAAAGGCACATTCCGTCAATCCCACTTACACGGTAACAACCTATTAACATACATTCAACAGGCCGCATTTTTGTATGGGATGGACATGATAAAACAGTGAGGTTATGGAGGTTTTCTAATTCTAAGCTTTTATAAATGTTTATGTTGGTGGCCCTAAATTACCAAAAAATGATAACAATAACTGAAGCTTTGATTACAAAATATGAAGAACTTCAAATGTTTAAGCATACAAATGGTCGAGCCTACAAGAAACTGATAGTAATAACCGATTGATAAACTTATCCGTGTACACAATAAGCGGCAGCTTTTGTACTAAAAATTGTCAATTTCAAGCAGTCAAACACACTTTCCCATCAGTAATGATTATTGATATGTTGAGCCAATCACAGATAAGATTAGCTTTGTTTCAGATAGCTCATAAATGTTACTTCAATTGTGTATCGCTGGATAAAAGGATGAAATCTGGCCCATAAGTACTAGTACATGTTTGAGGTAGGGTCCAACTGTCTGCCATCTTGATTCAAAATGGTGACCAAAAAATTGATTATTAGCTATACCTTTTGAAATGCGCATTTTAGAAAATCATGTTTGAAATAAAAATTACCCTTTGGAAATGCTGTGTTTTAGAAATCCTCTGTGTGTAAAACCACGGTAAGAGCTTACCATGCCAGCTGGGAATAACTATTTTCTGGGTTGTTTTGAAATGAAAAACTATAAAACCACTTTTCTTAAATTGTTTTGATATAAAACTAGATTTTTAAAGATTATCCCTGTCCTCTGTTTCCAATACAAGAAAGGTGTTTTTTATTATAAGTAATAATTAGAGACATTCAAAAGGTGGGGTTATTTTTAGGGGAAAAGTGGTGATATTTTTCTCAAAAAGCAATGATATTATAAATTGAAAGCGATGTTTTTATTTACATAAATGCGAGTCAAATGAATAGTTGTAAAAAAACTAGGATTAAACTATTTAAATTTTCGTTCATATTACATGTTGTCATAGAAAACCAAACATGACCGCCTGCAGCAAGGCGCGTGCACACACACGCACTCACACACACACACACACACACAATATATATATATATATATATTAATGTCCTTGCTTGGACCTAGCGTGAAATCTTTTAAAAGCTGTAAACAAAGAAATGATATATCGAAATTTAGGTATCGTAATGTATAAAAGAAGAATTTGTGATTTTTAATGCTAGCCTCAAATAAAAAAAGCTTAAATGTCCTGAAAACACTCATTTTTCCTGTGATCCATTTTAAACCTATAACATAAGTAAAAACGGATACAATTCATATAAACGGCAGCCCTGGTATAGTGCTATCACCAGTGTTACCGCGTTGAAAATTATATTGCATGATGTGGTATATTCCAAATAACAAAAAAATTGTGTTTATTTAGAAAAAGAGATTAAATTCGAGTTATTCGTGTGAAAACAGTAAAAGTCATGTACAAATTTGTTTTATCGCAAGTGCAAATTTGGCATGTCCCTAGTAATAATATATTAATATATAAGTGTAGCATTGTATGGTAGTTTAAATAAAGTAATGTTGGCAACGATGACAATATGTCACATCATCCCAGCAAGTTGAGTCGTATGTGGACTAGGTGTGGAGTCAGATAGTTCAGTTGGGAGAAATAAATGATCTTTACAAGTGTGTCGAGTTGTGATAATTTAATAACCAACAAGTATGAAAATATAACAAAAGGTATTGTAAGCCCTTCCTTAGTTCTCCTGGACAATTATTAAGAGTATTATAAAAAGTGAATAAAAGCAGAGTAAGCCAATAGGACAATAAAAGACAAATATATCATACTCTAATATATTAGCTCCTGTTTCCTCAAAGCCCACTCAGTAATTATCGTGCCAGGCAAAAAGGGAACCAACAGACCAGAAATCAAGGATATTTCCTATTCAGTAAACTTAAAAACTTAGTTGAAATAAGCAGAGAGAAACATCAGAAGTTAGTTAAATGCAACGTTTTATTTATAAACAAAAGGTGTAGCGTGTCAATCATGTAAAGTTGACACCTACACAATTAGGCTATGTAAAAATACAAAATTATAATAATTATATTGGCAAAATCCAAAGAAGAGAATTAGTTTTAAGATATTTAATAATACTAATATCCTTCAAAACCTACTTTTAGAGACTGGATGGACTCGGATATGATCCACGCACTCCCAAGAGAAAATACTCCAAAGGATTTTAATAATACAAATCTGCATAAAAATACTAAACTTATAATAATATTGGAATCCAAAGAAGATAATTAAAGCTGATACATTCAGGAATAATATGCTTCAAGACTTACTCACCGTGGCTGGATGGGATTGGATAACGCCAACATGCCTTCTAGCAAAAATATTGAACACGAATGACGACATGGTGCATCCAAACACATCTGCTCGCTACATCACCTGACATGAAAAATAACTCAACTAAGTTAGGCTCACTCCCACGACACTAGAGCGCCACTGTTGTGGCGGCGTGTCTTCAAACCTACTCTTTACCTCACCCCTCAAGCTCCAGTCCTATCACCACTTGTGTTTTTATGCTTTTTCTATTTCCTTTTTTTGTTCCGTTCTAGTCAGAGAAAGGATATAAAATAAGTGACTCTCGGATTCACGTAATGGTATTTGATCATATCGCATCGTCGAAGAAGGAACCGGTGGCCATGAAGTATTGGGCGTGGTTTTCACTGCCACCCCACCAAGAAGAATTCTCTCCGATTTCCTAAGTATAGAGGCAACGTTAATAAGTCCATCTGACTTATAGGGTTAGTTTAAAGACTAGAAAATGTTTATTAAGTCCTTCTGACTTTTTATTTATCAGAATTGTGTCCTTCAGACTTAGTACAGTCGAGGCGACTATTATGTTTAGTTCGACTTCTTGTTTCAGTCAGCGTGACTAGATTTTGGTTTTGTATTACTCCAACTCTGTTGATGTAGTCACAGTAACTCTAGTGTTGCTCAGACTTGTTACATTGGTCCAAGAGGCCATGTTTTTACTATATACATATGATATAGCTCCGATATAGGAGCCTTGAGCTCCAGATGTAATGAGGACTTAATCCAAATGGTTGCTACTNCTCCAACTCTGTTGATGTAGTCACAGTAACTCTAGTGTTGCTCAGACTTGTTACATTGGTCCAAGAGGCCATGTTTTTACTATATACATATGATATAGCTCCGATATAGGAGCCTTGAGCTCCAGATGTAATGACCAAATGGTTGCTACTCTCAACGAGCACTATATTTCTCTTTAGGGTCCTTAAGACTACACAATTGTTTTTATGGCTACAACCAAGTTGTCTATCCGTTGTTTAGGACCCAGTTGGGTTAGTGTGTTCAATGTATTGAATTATTCTTGTTGCCACGCTTCGCGTGTGGTATTAGCTTGGGTGGGTAAAGCGCGGAACTCCGCCCTTGTAGCCCCATTATAAATTCACCTTAATATGGTACTAAAAGATAAATTGGTGCAAAGTTAAGTCATGAATTATAAATTATATAAATTTTATATATATATTATATAAAAGGACTCTAGCAATATTATACAGAAGTATTTTGACTATATTCAACATTATTAGTTTTGCATATGTCAAATAGTAAGTTCCAGCAATTAACAAAATTTAGAATATAATGTTTTCTCATGCTCAAATCAGACAAGGTATGGACCTAAACGTATTATATATTTTTAGAGTCACAAGGACTTTGAACATTTTAAAGAATCCAAAATATACAAATCTACAAGGGCTTCAAGCGCTAAATACATGTATCTCAAAACCATTGTCCAAGTCAATAAGGGACTTAACGAATTGAACAAATTCAGTATTATACGAGTCAAAGGGGACTCCCACCATTAAACCTTTCAAATACATACACAATCTGAAGGATATACACATTTAATATTAAATGATTCACAAGTCTAAGGACTTTAAAGATAAACGTCTTAAAATTACTTAAGTCTGATGGACTTCAAAGTTTACACATAATACGTATTACACAAGTCTAAGGACTTTAAAGATAAACGTCATAATCATATAACCTACTTCTTATTTTTTAACAAGCCCATGATTTACGTATCATAAATCTCCCACGTCAACAAGGCTTTTTACACAAATCACCCATTAGTGAACATTACATATAATAATCACATTACAAGTCAAAAGGACTCCAGCAGTCAAACACCTCACAAAGTTCCCAAGTCTAAAGGGATTGATGATTGGAAAATAGTATATATTGCATAAGTCAAAAGGACTTTAAATTCCAAATATATTATCAAAACATCTCATAATATATAAAAGTCAGATGGACTTATAAAAATATAATGTCTTCCAGATTCAAAGAGCATATTCAATATTTTGCAAGTTAAAAAGGATTAGACATATTAAAGGTTTTTCCGAGCTTAATGAACTTCATAATTTGAAGTCGTAATATAAAAGATAATATTTAAGCCAAAAAGAAATTCAGACATACAAAGGCCAAAAGATAATTTAGAACTTACATTATTTAGAACACGCAGATAAGTCCTACGTTGCTATCCTGTCAAGAGTGTCTTTATCGCCGTTCTCCTACCAGTATTTATTTGATCTTAGTTGCTCGGAGAGGGGGGAAGTAGGGGTTACACACACAAGAGAAAACACAGAAACCAAAGAGAGAGGGAAGGGGTAGTACTGGACGGGTAGTATGCGGCGAGCAGCGTCGGAGAGATTCCAGAATAGTCTTATTTGCTCACACAACCTTCTCGAGCCGGAAATGTCATACTTTTTCCCGACAGCCTTTGCGAAAATACATTGTTGACACGCCTCCTCCTCCTCGTGCTGTCAGTCAACACATTATGTTTGCAGTGACCGGTTGTGTTCGTGGGGAAGCCAGCTAGGGACGTACACACAGATGAATGGGGCCTTGGTGAGTTTATCCATTACTATTGCCGGTGTGGTAGGATATCACTTGAAACTATAGTTTCCAGTTTTATTGTTTTGATCTTGAACTTGTAGTTGTTTTATAAACACTACAGTATCTATATTCAATATCTAGATGGGTTCTGATTAAATTAATGATACATGTAAAAAGGCTGGAGTGGTTTTGAAACCGGCAAAGACTGATGTAAGTCTCTTGTGAAATATACATTGGATGTCAGATCAGAGGCTCAAACACGGAAACATTCTTTATGCATGAGAACCAGGTCTCCCCACCGTAGCTATGCTTAATGCGGTGGGAAACTAAGAAAAACCTCAAATCAGACCTTCTTCAGTGTTTTAATAAACTCTATGAACGATGCGATGAGGAACAGTCTCAAGTGTCCGCTGTGGTTATTGATAGACTGGCAATGGTCCACATAATACATCCTGGAGAAGCTAAGACCTTGCAAGATTATGGGGAGAAGTTTGCCAGAATACTTCTCCGAGAATGGACGTTGTGTTCAACGAGTATCAATAAGATAGGCAGGCCTGAGTCCAAAACAAGGATTACTTGTAGAGCAGGAATACAACTCCAAGTGCCTGCAGATCCTCCCATTACTAATAACTGGAGAGTGTTATTATCACATCAGCAGGAAGAGAGGAGGTGATTGGACGCAACATCATGCCATACTGACAGACCAAACAGGAATACACAAGTGTAATTATCATGGCACAGATGTTGTTACACAAGCACTAGAGTTTTATAAAGAAATGCAACTGAAAAGGCTATGGAGAGCTTTTGGGACATGCAAAACATTCCAGTATATTCCTGTCAACTTTTTTATGTGGGAAGAAGAAGCCAAAAGCATTGCCATTTTCATGTGTGTTTGCATGTGCTGACAACATATGGGAAGAAATCAGCTTGGGAAACAAACCGTGTATCACAATTCATACTTACGTGTCAAGCTTTGTTAAAGACTCGTAAACATAGATACAGGGAAGAGCACATTACAGATGTTTGTTGTAATTCTTTATGGAAAAACCTCATCACATCCAACAATAAACGAATGTCGAAAGAAACTCTGTATCATAAAATCTCATTAATAGATCACCAAAATTGTTCTTTATCAACAAGCTCTGCTTTCTGCCTATCAAGAATGATACTGTTGGGAACTGTCTAAAATTAAAAATATGATTCTTCCATGGCCAGAAAAAAGAAAGCCATTGGTGGAACTTCTTTAGGACCAGGCCACTTCACCCTAGGCAATTGGTGAAAACCAAGGATATTGTCAAAAAACTATGTTTTTATATTGTAAGTAACAGGAATTATAATGTGACTAAAATCATGATATTCATGTGTTTAGCATCATATGTGTAACATACTGTAATAATATCACAAATACTATATATATATATATAATATTTTGTTACCCTGATACACAAAATGTACTATTGTGTATCATCAACAAATATAAAATGTAGGATATTTTAACATATATGATATAATAAGGTGAACAGCCTACCCATTAGAGGAAACCCACTGAGAGTGGAGAAGGTTAGGGTGGGTGTAAAGGGGGGAGATGGTTTAAATACATCCCCACGAGAGACTATAGAGCAAATATCAACCAGATATACTAGAACTCTGTGCACTTGTAAGTTGTCCAGGAGGCTAACAACACATTACTGCTCTCCCATATTTACTGGGACGCCACAGAGACGTGTTTAAGACATTTATAAACATATGTTTTATGTTTTAATTATTTCTTGTATATTCATTTAATTGACATAAATGGTACAAACTTTCTCTCACTTTATCTTAAAATATACATTTACTAAAAATTTGTAAGATTTGTGAAATAAAATAATAGGTCTGTACAATGTTGTAAAAACATTACACCAAGGAACATAAATTAAATGATATATGCTGTTACTTACTCTATGGCATTAGTAACTAGGAACACTGTTACAAAAAAAAATTAAAGAAAAAAAAAAGAAATATCTGTGTTAACAATAGATAATGAAAATCAAATCCATTTCCAAAGATCTAAATTATATATTTGCATATAGCTATGAAATAATTGGTTTAATAAAAATTTACTTCAAATAAAAGATATTTATCTTTAATAGTAATACGACTTTACAATTAATTATTTTGTATCTCAAATAGTTGGGGAGTATATTAAAATTGTAAAATTTACCTTATGTAAAGTGCCCTCAAAGTAATTTTCATGAAAATATGAGAAATGCCTAAACATAAAATTAAATTAAAATCGTTAAAATGGATTAGGAGAAAATATCTTTTTCTTTTTTTTGCTCTCCAGTATACTTAATTTTGGGGTTATATATCTAATTTGTAAAACCCCTCAGGGGAAGGGGGTGGCGGACTTTATAATTACTCAAGATTCCAAGTCCTAGATCCATTGGTAAAATAGTTTCAGCTCTAGTTTGAGGTACAGATAGACGGAATTGGGAAAACCACTTTTTAATTCCAGGGGGCATGAAACGTCGACATTTATCAAAATCTTGAGGTCGAGTATTTTTTACTATCACAATACTTTCTCTCTGAGGTATCAAGATAAAGTAAAAAGGTAAATAGACAAAATGTGTAGATTCACACTTTTTTTTTTAATATTTACTAAAATGTTTATTCAAAGGGTAATATAAAACAACAAATTTTAGCTACACATTTGAGCAGACATTTTAAGCCAAAATGGTGGATATTGGGGCCCTACTTCAAAACACACCTAGTTAAGTAACTATGTACTAAATTTAATGCTTTAATTCAAAAGTGCATGATTCAGACGACTATCCTAACTAAAACAACTTGGTATGTTCACTATAGTGGCTAACCTCATTCAAACAACTTAGTATCGTTCATCCCAGTGGTTATCCTCATTCAAACAACTTGGTATGTTCACTATAGTGGTTATCCTCATTCAAACAACTTGGTATGTTCAGCACAGAGGCTATTCTGATTAAATTAACATTGTATTGATCACCACAGTATTTATCCCCATTCAAACAACTTGCTACCGTTCACCATAGAGGCTATTTTGATTAAATTAACATTGTATTGATCACCACAGCATTTATCCT
>CABFOV010007456.1:0-10444 GCA_902141375.1 Timema poppense
GCCTAGAATAATGGTCACTCTCGCAATAGAATATCAGGGTTTGAACACCCGAAAACAAGCCAAAAAAGGTTTAAAATATATTGTTGTTTCTTTTTTTCTTCTTCTTTTAAACTATTACATATTTGCCTTTGGACACAACCATTATTAAAGCCGGCTCAATTACATATTTTAACCAAAATTTCCTAGAATGAGGTAATATCTTTTTGGTTATTGGAATATTAGATTGTTACTTCGCTTAATCAACACAAATTACCTTAATTTTAAGGTCTAGACCTAGTCAATTTTGTTTTAATATGTGAATGTATTAGTAATACAAACACTTTTAAATAAACTCTAAATAAGTTTTGAAAGCAATTTTAATGCAGGTGATTAAATTGGTGTTTAGTTTGCGTTTTTATGACTTAATAAATTTGAAAATAAAAGTATTTTCGGTTGTTCCCATACTTCAAGAGAACTTCCTAGAATTAAATATGAATACCACTCACCCGGAGCATATAAAGAAGTTCATCTTTTGATATGCCTATCCTGTCTCGGTCGGCCGAGTCCACCACGTAGATAATGGCGTCTGTGTTGGAGTAGTAGCAACGCCAATATGGTCTGCACAGATAAGTACAGACAGTATATCATTGAAAGTATTTTTATAGGCGCTCAAACAAACATATTTATTTTGTCATAAATTATTGTTCTTCTTTTCTGTTTAAATATACTTTGAGCGACGGGCCTAATGTCAGTTATAAAAAAAAATATCAGGGCTGTGAAGTCTGAAGAAGTTTTGGGTAAAGTCGAAGTCTATATAAATTTACAGACTCTTGACTCCCGTTTAAAAATAAAAATTTACAGTTGTCATATTTTTATAATACTTTGCAAATTTAATTTTATACTTTGTTTTATTTTTCAGTACCAATATTTTAAATTTTGATTGACAAATTTATTTAAATATGCATTCAGAATGTCAAAAAAAAAAGCTTCCCGTGAAGTAACCTGTATTGGAGCATTTTTATTGCAGTACATTTGTTACTACTAATTAAATAATGTTCATTAGGCATTTATGAAAGAGTTAAAGTTGTAATTTGAATGAAACGAGATAATCTTGGATAGCAGGGTGCAAATCCCTGCTCAGGTCAAATATTTATATATTTAGATTCACACAAATACTCCACCGGAGTGTATGTAATCTTAAAAGATGTGTTTGTAAAAGTGTTGTGTCTGTATAAATTATAATTAAACTCTTTGATTCATAAAGAGTTTTTAGTAGAGTTTAATTATTATTAATTTTTTTTTAACTCATACAGATACATACCAACTTTTGATTCCTACCTTATACTTGTTTGTCCGCCGAGATCCCAAACTTGGAATTTAAGGTTTTTATATGTCACTTGTTCTACATTAAAACCGATAGTTGGTATAGTTGTGACTACCTCGCCTACTTGTAACCTGGAAATTTAAAAAAAATCACAAAATAATTAATAATCACTTTAAACGCTGTTCAAAATTAACACAGGCTATTTCAGACTTGGTCTATGTATCCCTTAAGGTAGGGTTTAAATATCTTTTTTCAGGTTTTATAACTAAAAAAAAAATTAATAAAATGGTGCTTCATCATATAGGATCAGTCTAATTTTCTACATTAAATGTAAATTTTAATAACCTCAACAGTTATTTATTGAATAGGCTACTGTAATATGGCTTTGTATAAAATTCCAAATAGCTTCAGGCAATCAATTTTAAAATATTTGCTGGATGAGGCCCATTCTAAACACCTTCTGAATGCATCATTTTTCCCCAAAAGATTCCAGAGAAACTACATTATCCGAATGGAGGACTATTTTATCTTCAGAATCTTCTACCCCCATGAATAAACACTGAAAACTTTGATATATTTCTTGATGGGATTTTTTTTCTTCTATGTGAGAGCTGATTACCCATGCCCAACCCTGAAGACCCCTCCTGTCGGCTAATCCACAACCTAAGGACGAACTATATTGTGTATGATAAGGACCCACAAAACAGGAACCTTTTAATAGAGGGTAATATTTACACAGTACAATAATTCTACAAACTGATGATCAACTAATATGAAATATAATTCACTCTCACCTATAAAGTATAGTTGTCTTGCCAGCACCATCCAAACCTAAGATTAGAATTCTCATTTCACGACTCCCAAGAAGATTCCGAAAATAACTCAACAATCCACCTAATTAAAATAAAAAAACATATTAGGCCTATCGTAGTTTAAATAAATTTTTATCAAGATTATGTAAATGTGCAAGATTATATATAATATGCAGCCAAATAGTTTTTTTTTCTAAACTCATATGATGTATACTACAGCAGTCATAAGCACCTTGGAGTTGAAACTCGGGTGTGTTTACTATCACAACTACTTATCTAAGATCAATTTTATCATGTTTATAATAATCCTAGTCGCTGTATTGTGATAAGGATGTATAAGGAAAGACCCACTTTTATATTAAATTTCAATTAAAGAGCAAATACAGATGGTTCAGACTTAAAGGTTATGTTAAACTTCTTTATCGTTTAAAAGACTAACTCACTTGTCATATTAATATCTAAAATAACAGAGCTATGGTTTTAACAAACGTCTTATGGCTATAACCTAAATATTGCCTTAAATAAGTTGCATTGTGGAAAAACATAAAAAGTTGTGTAGGCCTATACATTCAAGTAGATGCAAAGCACTACTTACCCATTACAACGAAATATGTTAAGTCTAAACAATTTATTTCGCCAATTTTCTATAACTTAAATTAGGTTCCCACTCAGCCCAACCCTACAACAAATAAATATTATGTCAATATATTTACAAAAATTCGACATGAAAAACACGAACTTTGACGTGTATCATACCGGAGAAATTAATTAACATGGCAGCCAACATGAAGCTGAAAGAAGTTAAAAGTAATTTCCACTATCTTAATAAATATATATTTAAAAAATTTAAATATCGTATGTAAACACTTAGATAGCAATACCATATTCAGAGTTTTTTTTATTACCTGTTATCTTTATACAGTTGCAATATTGAGTAGTTTTTACAAGTTTATACAATTTTACCAAGATATTCACGAGATAGCAGCACTTACTTGAGATAGAAAATGGAATGTCTTTGTGGTTTGTTTACAAATATCTTTGGTGTTCCAGCTAACAGAATCTGTGTGTTATGTTTTACGATTTGACATCCGCGATTAAAAATCATTGTTACATGACGTGATCGTTAAAATTTGTTGTTGAACCAGTGATGTTATTTAAAGTTTAGTGTGTATTTTTATTAAGATGTACAAAGAAGTATTAAAACAGGTAAGCGATATATTTCGGATAATGTTTTGTTCTTCAACCTCATCATAAATAATAATAAATCCAAAGTGTATGTATGTCGATGCTTAGCGTTCTAATTTTGAAATTGACATGACTGTAGGTATTTAACTATCTCGTAAAAGTCACGTTAAGTATTGTTTCAAATTAATAACATAGTCATCAAGACCGAAAGTGCGTTTGTGCTTTTGGTCAACCCTGATGGAATGCTTAGCCCGCGGGACAGAGGCCATCCAACGCAGCCACTGGCCGAGAGGAAAAGGAAACTAGTCATTAACACTTAGTTCCCAACAAATGCCATTTTTGAAAGAAAGTCAATCTTATGTTAATAATTGACATCAATAAATGTGTAGTCGTTGATACACAAATAACTGAATTGGCTATATAATAAGGGTGTAATATAGTTAGAGAATGGTATGCCCTTATGATTCAGCTTATATTCAAAATATTATTTGATCTTATAAAATCTTATTGCATATTTGAAAAAAAATCTTCATGATAAATAAGAAAGAGCTTGATTGTTTTTAAGTAGGTAACTTCAATGTCCAAAATTTACTAATTTAACTTATATAGGCTAAGTTATAAATTAGGAAATAATATGCAAAAAAGGCGGGATTCTTTTAAAAAAAATTGTATGTATATTATATTATGGAAAATTAAGTAGTTCTTACCACTTGCTTCGGTGACCGTATGGTCTAACACACTACTCTCGAGTCTGACTAGACTGCCAATGAAGGGGAGGTCAAAGTTTGAATCTCCGTTAGGTGTATTGATGGGTTTTTTTTTATGGTTTTCCATTCTCCTTTCACCCAAATGTGGGTACACTTACTATAATGGTTAGTAAGATACAGTGTTTAAAAAAAATAGTTTTTACCTTCTATATACACAAAATAGGTATATAAATTTTAAAGCTTTTTTTTAACTCACCATAATTATAGAAGGATATAAATATTTAAAATAATGACACATGGCATCAACATTATCTTAATATGCAATAGTTTATTATTATTATTGTTATTAATATTACAAAAAAACTATCTTAACTGAACAAAACCTAACTTTCCAAGCGTCAACAACATATTTTCATGAAAGTTTTGAATCCTGAAAGGTCTTTCGCTAAAATACAGTCTTTTAATTTTCTAAACTATCTACAATTATTTTACAATATTAATTTTGCTATCATAGAAAATTAGTGTTTGTAGTGACTAAATTGTACTTAAAGAATATCTTATTTATCATAATATGGCATAGAAAAGGAAAATTAAAGAAACTTGCCTTATTTGCTTACTATTCCAAACATATCTATAAATTTTAATAAATATTTTATTTGGCATAGAACCCTCACATAATGCCTGGTTATATCAAACAAATTAAATAGAAGAAAAGGTAATTTGACGTTGACATTCTACTGTCTGGTATCCACTCTTCCATTAAATTTTATTTATCTCCTTTTTTAGCCCTTTACTCAATGAGCATGAAACCATTTAGTGAAGGAAATATACTTTCAAAATGAACCAACCTACTTGCAAATGGAATAATGAAAATTATGGCTCTCACATTCGTTGGCAGGTCAAAAATTTTTTGAAGCCACTTATGCCGGGCTCATGTCCAGGGACTGTAAGTCATAGATTGGAAAAAAAAAAACTTACCGGAAGTCGATCAAGAGATAATAGAAAAAAACCATTTGATTGGTTATTTGTTCTTTTTTTTTTAATGTACCCTATGGTTGTGATGATGTGTGGAGAAATAAAAAAAACTACTCAATTTGGTGGTAGAATGACTTTCTACACCAGAAAAAAACCATATAATGGAGCCCTTATAAAAAATCATTAATATCATGATTATAATATTATGTTAGCATACAATAACACCATTTATGAGAAAAAATGGAAAAACATTACATACTAAAGCTGTGCATTTGGCAAATTAATGTTCTTTATTCAGATTTGAAAAAAAAATTGGCAATCCAAATTACTGATGCTATCTTACTGTGTAAATAACAAATAAAGAATATTATACAATTGCCTCGAAAGCCTAAGCAAACTATGGTGGACTCCAAGGGCTCTGCGGAGCGCATTTTGGAAGATGTTGGTGAAATGCGTCACTCTCACAAAAGACAGCAGACGAAGATGAGATCAGAGTTCAAATCTTGTTCGGGTGTACTAAGGGTTATTTTTCCTAAATGGTTTCCCACTCTTCTTCCACTCAGATGCGGGTAGAATATCTCTAGAATACTTCCGTCATCATTTCTACCGCATTAGAATGATTACCATTTATAATTAAAACCTGAACGGGTAGTAAGATGTGGGATCTTAGAAGGAAGTCTCTTTCTTTTTTACAACTGTTAATAACACGTTTTCAAGGCTCAACTAATGTTGCCGACCAAATTTAGTGGAAGTCTAAAAGAATAATTTGGTCTAAGTTTTATTTATATACAAAGAACAACTTTTGATTCATGTTAGAGAATTTTTTTTTATAATGCTTTTGTTAGATTATTTACAAAACTAGTGACTTTTTTTTTTACAAAATCTGTCACTATTTCAATTTATTTTGGATATGTGTTTGTTGTGAACCCTGTAACTGTAAAAAAAAAATGGTTATTTAAATCAGGTTGTGTGTACTCATTGGCGAAAAAGTATAAAAAAAAGTGTTGGAGCCTCAACCCCGATGGATGGTAGGAACGGTATCTTGTCCTCTGTCTCCGTCTGGTAGCAGGCAGGTCACGCTAATTCGGCCCCGGGGGTCCCTAAACCAGACCGCAGCCCGCCGGTACCCCCCTTCAACCTAGCAAACACACCTATCACACCCGCCAATTATTATTATTATTAGCACCGTGTCTTACCACCTGTTCCAGTTATACGCACTTACGCTAATGTGTAATGGTAGGGTGATTGTGAGATGAAATGGAGGGCCTACAGTTTAACGTGGAATCCGAACCTCGGTGGGAGGCCCTGCATTCCACACATTCACAAGCTGTCTTGTCAGAGGTGAAGGAAGGGTTTAACAACCAGATAAAGGTGACCTGCCGGTCTAGGGGTAAGGTGTAAGACTTCTGTGCTGGCGGCCGGGGTTCAATCCTCGGTCCCGGCACAGATTTATCTGATTACCAAACCCTTCCTTCACCTCTGACAAGACATCTTGTGAATGTGGGGAATGCCAGGCCTCCACCGTGGCTCGTATTCCACGTTAAACTGTAGGTCCTCCATTTCATCTCACAATCACCCTGCCATTACACATTAGCGTAAGTGCGTATAACCCGAACGGGTTGTAAGACGCGTCGCTAATAATAATAATAATAATAATAATAATAACCAAATAAATCTGTGCCGGGACCGAGGATTGAAACCAGGACCCTCACACCCGCCAAAAGATGTTTGTCGGTTTGCCCTACATTTTAACCTCGGAGGGTATAGTTTGGGTTTGTTTGTTTTTACTCATTTCGGTGGCCGCATGGTCTAAGGCGTCGCTCTCGCAATATATTGGCCTGCTGAAAACTGGGAGATCGGGGGTTCGATTTCCGATCGTGTGTACTGAAGTTGGTTTCTCCTAAATTTTTTACACCCTCCCTCCACGCAAATGTGGGTACACTTAATCTAAATTCCACATTAGTGTAATTAGTAAACCGTGATTTTTATTTTTAGGAAGCCCACTTTTGATCACGTTGATGAAAAAGTTTGCATTCCAGAAATGTTTTATTCGATTTATTAATCAAACGTTTCTAATAATACTCCTTTATGGACTATCCTATAGTTTCTTTTTTATCTAGCACCGCGTCCTACCACCCGCTCGGACAATACGCCTGTGTACTAATTACGCTAATGGCTCTGGGAAGTAGGAAAGTTACACATAGAGGAAGTATACCCGCATTTTTGTGGAGGGAGAGTGGAAAACTTATTTCGGAAAAATCACCCTCATTACACCCGACCGAGATTCTAACCACGATCTCCCAGTCATCGGCAGTATAATCTAATGGGAGAGTAGCGCCTTAGGCCACACGGCCACCGAGGTGGGTCACTACTCATTGAACAGACTAAGAATGAAAATACAATTGTAATATTTTCATTTACCAGTGTGTTAATATGATTTCCTATTTTTCAAATAACGTTCTTCCTATGAAAATCAGACTATACCTCAGCGCAGAGTGGGCAGGATGTCTACCATCCGGGAAAATCAGGGAAAACGGGAATTAGCCAGGAATTTGAAGTGATCGGGAAAAAACGGGAATATGTTGGGAATTTAGTAAATCACAATAAAAATCCGGGAAAATGATATTTTACTCAAAATATGAAATACAATAATTAATAAATTATAATGTCATTTTTTTGTTTCTAGCTGTGTAATATATTTTTAATTCCTTTTAAACAATTTTAATTCAAATTTTAAAACTTATTATTATTATTATTTAAAAAAAGATTAATAGAAAAACGAGGGTGGAGGGAGGGGGATGGCGAGTTAGAAGGATGTGACTTACTTTTTTATTCGGGAATGTTAGGAAATGATCAGGGGAAATCAGGGGAAAAGGTCGGGGATTTCATTGGTCAAGTTTAGTAGACACCATGGTGGGGCAATTTTTTCTCCCCGAGGGCCACATGGGCATGTATAAGTTATCTAGCGGACCGCGTCTGACAAAAATCTCAATCTACTAAATATTTAACTTTATTTTCACACAAAAATACATTTATTAATCATATAATTACCAAAATTACCGCACACACAAGAGTATGCGTGTACACATGTAACATTTGTATAATTTGTTCACATGTTCAAAAACACGCATTGATTATGTATTTAATTTGTCATTTTTGTTAATAAAATCACTAGAGTTTTAATTGTGTGTGTGTGGGCCCCACAAATTGACGTCGCGGTACCGCAGTGTGGTCCGCGGGCCGTGGTTCGCCCACGGTTGTCTTAGCGAATAACACGAACGGGTGGTAAAGACGTTTTGTAGTAAACTAAAACCTCTCTTCCACCATTTCTTCGTATTAAGCCGTTCTACAGTAGCCCCATGGCTTCTTTGGTGCTGAGTGACAGCTTTAAAAAGTTACCAGACCAAATTATGTATCCCTACGCTAAACCAGATGATCTGAAAACACATGTATTTAGCAGCTGTCACTTTTGACAGTCAAAATTTAGGTATATACCTAAATGTTGACTGTCAGAAGTCACCGGTGAACTGTCAGTCAGCACCAAAGAAGCCGTGGGGCTACTGTAGAACATTCAGCAAGCTGATACTTAAACTGAAACAATGCTGAGAGAGAGATAATACGATTTGTTAGTCAATGTTCACACAATTACAGGTAGTTAAAGGGGGGTGGGGAGAGCTAATGTTTGGTTCGGGACCAATCTTGACCCGCCTTATTTGGGAAGTGAAAATTAGGGAGTTTCCCCCCTAAACCCGCATAATCCCCCTTGAGGCCTGGTAATGGTTTGAATGCGTGGGAGATGAGAAGTTAATGATTGTAAACAGCGTCTTGAGATCATTATTGTCTGTAACCACTTTTTGTTGTTTACCTGATTGATTTTTTTTTTTTAAAACAAAAGTGCAAAACTGGTAACTCATATTGACACAATGTCGAGTTGGGGGGTCGGAGGGGGTAAGAATTACAATTGTATTTACATTCTTAGTCCGTTTAATTAACGATGTAACGAGAAACTATAGGTTGATCCATAAGATATCTTTTGATAACTTTTTAATTAATAAATCGTCGGTGACCTGGTGGTCTAGGGGTAAGGTGTCAGACTTCTATGCTGGCGACCGGGGTTCAATCCTCGGTCCCGGCAAAGATTTATTTGATTACCAAACCCTTCCTTCACCTCTGACAAGACATCTTGTGAATGTGAGGAATGCCAGGCCTCCACCTTGGTTCGGATTCCACGTTAAACTGTAGGTCCTCCATTTCATATCACAATCACCCTACCATTACACGTTAGCGTAAGTGCGTATAACCCGAACGGGTAGTAAGACGCGGTGCTAATAATAATAATAATAATATTAATAAATCGTCTACCTATTGAGCTTATGGTTTCTGGTTCGATTCCAGAAATGGCCTAAATATGTATCATTGGTAAAATGAGAGTTTCCTATTTCACAATGATGAATTGATGAGGAGGAGGGGGTAATGTCCTGGTGTTGTGTATTTTCTAGATTTGTGTTATTTTATAAGTAGTGTAGCTGATATAAGTGTAGTGTTAATGTCGAAATTTGCGAGCACGAGGTCATTTAGGGGCTACCCCTTCCCAACCTCCCAACCCCCTATGTATTACGTGTAGATATTTACCACCATCCCCTCCCCCCCTCCTCTCCAGCCCGTGTTACCTAACTGTTCACATCAAAAGTGAATGTAAATATTTCATAGGGAAGCTTTAGTGACACCAAAAGAGGAACTTTGATTTAATACAACTCAGGATCAGAAGTTACCTATAAGACGTGTGTTTACTAAAGATGAAAGTATTAAGAACAATAATATTTTTTCAACATCATTATTCAAGTATAACATCTGTGTTATGTAACATTGTGATTTAACCCCCACCCGTTACACCATGTAGAAATCAGAGCTCCCCTCATGTAACACCATGTAAACATCAGAGCTCCCCTCATGTAACACCATGTAAAAATCAGAGCTCCCCCATGTAACACCATGTAGAGATTAGATATCGCCTCATGTAACACCATGTAGACATTTGAGCTCCCCCCATGTAACACCATGTAGAGATTAGATATCCCCCATGTAACACTATGTAGAGATTAGATATCCCCCCATGTAACACTATGTAGAGATTAGATATCCCCTCATGTAACACCATGTAGAGATTAGAGCTCCCCTCATGTAACACTATGTAGAGATTAGAGCTCCCCTCATTTAATACCATGTAGATATTAGAGCTCCTCCTATCAACAGCTTTATGGGATTTATAGATGACCCCTTTGATTAGAAATGACTTGATAATGTTAGTTTTATAGTCAGACTTAGTAGGCAGGGCTTTTAGGGGTGGTCCCTAAAAGTTCCTTATTTAAAAAAAAATGTGATCCCTTAAAGTGCCTTTTTTTGATATTATGGTTCCTAAGTCTTTTTTTTTTTGATAAAAAATACTAATAAACTGATGATAA
>CABFOV010007457.1:5263-22287 GCA_902141375.1 Timema poppense
CTTTGTCCTTTACTGTGGGTGCCCATGATGTGTGATATCCAGCTTAAAACTGGCGAGTCATCACTACCTGATTTCTCATCTAAACACACAGCTCAAAGGAGTGAAAATAATCATCAGCATAACTGATCGTGCCATAATCAGCCAATAATAGGAGCAGCAATTGGAATTGACCCAGGCCCAATTAAAATACATCTTATAAAGAGATTCAAATAGAAAATAATGACAAGTCGTGAGTTATCACAATTTAATCTATAAACAATTAAAATGTATGTCACATGCAAAGTAAGCTGTCGAGTCAGAGGATTGTCCAAGACATTTTGTGTCTAATGCAGCTGGCTATTTTTATAGCCTGCGATGTCAATATCATACAGCAAGTCCTTGTCAATTTAAAAACCAACATGAAGTTTTTAAAGCACTTAAAAGGCATGAGTGATCGTAGTCAGACTTACCCCCCCTCCCACCAAAACTCAATCCTAGATACATGTCTGGTCGGTGTTGAAACAAGAAAACTAAAATATGATTTTCCCAAGGTAGATTCCAAGTGCCATTGAAATGAATTAAAGTGTAAACTTATAAATAAGTGTTTTGGATTTTTAATATAATTTGTACTTCATTTTCAACAATATATCATGTTTATTTAAAGACATACTGTAACAATAATCAAGTCTAACTATTTTATGAGTTTAAAATACATATCAGTAATCTTAGAAATAAAACAATACACAAATAAAAACTCTCCCTTTCTTAAACCAATCAAAAAGAAATTAATAAATGTATAGTTTGTTATATTTGTGAGAAGGTACAGGAAAGCTGGCTTGAAACATATAAAAGAAACTAGCACAATATGGCTTTTATAATGGACAAAGAAGTAATTAATGGCTGCCTCTTGACAAAAATCAATCATTACCGCCCAATACCCTGAGCTAAGTTTTATTCTATCAGAGCTCATCAGGGCGGATTCTGAAATGTGCAACGTAACTTATTAAAAGAGGAAGGGTGACCTAGCGGTCTAGGGGTAAGGTGTCAGACTTCTGTGCTGGCGGCCGGGGTTCAATCCCAGGTCCCGGCACAGATTTATCTGATTACCAAACCCTTCCTTCACCTCTGACAAGACATCTTGTTAATGTGGGGAATGCCAGGCCTCCACCGTGGTTCGGATTCCACGTTAAACTGTAGGTCCTCCATTTCATCTCACAATCACCCTACCATTACACATTAGCGTAAGTGGGTNTCACAATCGCCCTACCATTACACATTAGCGTAAGTGTGTATAACCCGAACGGGTAGTAAGACGCGGTGCTAATAATAATAATTAAAAGAGGAAACCAAAAAACACAAAAGAGAGGAAAATGACATTGTTAAAGAATGATAAGTCACTTTATGTTTCTTTCCAGCTTTACTCAACCTTCTTCCAAATATAACAAAATGTACCTCATAAAGCAAAAAGAGGTTTTCCTTAAAAGAGATAAATGTATAGTTCATATTCATGCCATTCAAAGACTCAAACTTAGTTTTTAATCACACTTACCTCCTTTGCTAGACGCACAACCTTCTTCTTACAAAGGTGGAATTGTCGGACTGTGACTCCTGGCATCGCTGGCAGGAGGAGCCCGGAAAAAGCTATGAAATCCTCGACCTCAAACACCTTATCTTCTGCGTCTGTGCCTATTACGCCCTCAACCTTCAGCGTAAGCATGGAGCATGATGGACCCATCTTCTCATTAACAAAGCTGGCCACTACCGTTTATAAAAATTTAAACAGTTATAAACAGCATATAATATTTCTTAATTAGCTTGCAAAATTGTCATTGACATGGGAGCTAAGTCATTTAAAAGAAAGCAGCTTTATCATCAATAAAGTGAAACAAAGTTGAGCTCAAGAGAACTTTTAAAAAATATCTTAAGAATTGAATGGAGTTAAGCTGTGCTTGAATTTAATAAATATATATACTTTTAAAACTAATTACTTAAACAAAAATGAAATTAGTGTTAAAATTAAAAAAGTTGTTTTAAATAGAAATGAAAATAATATTTAAAATAAAATATTAACTTTGAAATTAAAAAAGTGTAAAAATTAGTGTTGATCAACTATTTTAAGAGTGCAGTAAGGCCCGGTGCCCACAAGTGACATGCGTCATTTTTGCAGTCGCGTCCTGTGACGCTGCGTCATCACTAAAATCAGTTCGCACAAGCGACCTGCGTTTGGTGACGCTAAGTTGACACCCAGAGCGGTACACACTAGACACTTGCGTCTATTTGGACACAACTCCCGGCCTCAGTCGGTTTGAAGCCATGGCCGTGATAAGTACACTCCGGGAACGGAAAGAAAATAGGCAAACTTATCTTTGCTGTACTCAGCCCTAATACCGTAACATGAACTTATAAGTCAGCTTTATGATTTTTGTAACAATAATGTATAGGCATTTTGCCTAACATCCTGTCTCTACCCATTATTTTATAAGTGAATAGTGGTTGTTACATGTTTCAGGTATTTTATAAATTATTATTGTGAAAATAAATGGTGGGTAGTAATGTATATAGTTTTAATGGACTTTTACTATAATTTCCAGATAATCTGGGTAATCCAGATGACACACGGTCCAGGTTAGTCCTAATAAACAAAGTTCCACTCTACATAGAGTATATTTTTTCCCAATTCATAAAGATGAATAGAAAAAAAAGATGGGAGAGAACTCGCCATGTTCCTTTAGCATTATGGCTTCCATTTCATCAGTATTTTAATCTGGAATCCTGCATATCTCCATCCATGCTGCTTGTTTTTTATTTCTATCGTGGTATTCTTCTAGGGACAGCTTCCAAACGACAGGTCTATCCCACACCTCATTGATAAAATGTGCTGTGTGTATTTCGTCCTCCATTCTGACTGTAAGCTGATTACCGTTACAATGATGCGTGCGGTTCAAGTGCACTGCTCTTTGTCTTTACAGGTACTGACAGAACGCTGAGCGGTAGCGTCACCACCACGTTTTGCAGAAACTCTCGTCACTAGTTTTGACGCAACAATGACGTCAACTTAACACCAGACCTCACATACCATGTTAACTCCAACATTTGAATCAAAGTAATGCGCCACATGACGCGACTGCAAAGATGACGAACGTCGCTTGTAGGCACCGGGCCTAAAGTTGGAGTGAAGTGTTGTACAGGGCATAATGTGTACCCATTGTCACATATGCAGCAGACACATGGACAATGAATGTCAGAGAGACTAGGGAAGTGGAGGCCACGGGAATTAAGTTTGTGAGGAGTATGTTAGCTGTCACGAGGAGAAACAAGATTAGGACTGAAGTTATTTGGGGAAGAGTAGGAGTACATGGAGTATTAGAGATAGTAGAGGAAGCAAGACTGAGATGGTATGGACAGGTAATGAGGATGGAATAAGAGAGGATGCCGAAGAAAATGTTGGAAATGACGTATGTAGGAAAGAAGCCACAAGGGAGGCCAAGAAAGAAATGGGAAGAGCAGAGAGAGTGTGCAAGTGAGAGGAGAAGAATAAAGCAATTAAAGGAGGAAGAATGGTGAAAAGACAAAGGAAGATGAAGGCATTTTACTAAACTGACCCAGTCACAGACTATAAATGGTTAATGATGATGAATAAAGTTATACAGTCCTCTATAGCCAGAATTTTAAAAAGAGATTATGTGTCATTTTCCTCTATTTTTTTATAAATATACATTAATGCCTTATATAAAAACTATATTTTTGTTTAAATGTGCATGTGATTTTCTACTTTGAAAGACAGAATAAAGGAAAATAATTTCACATTTGTGCATTAGATTCTTCCTACATCTTTTACTCTTCCCCTGGGTAGACTTTGTTCGTTAAATTTTCACTTAGTTTATCTTCCTTTACTTTTTCAATTTCTTTTCATTTAAGAATGTTTACTTATCAAAAGTCCTAGATTATATCCAAACAAAAGGGGTGATGCTTACATTCACTTTCCTTGCGAGAAGAGTGTAATATTGGGGGAAAGAACAAGAGACAGTTTTTGGGGTCACTGAATAGTTTCTTCTCGAACAACCTGGTCAAATATTTCTTCCAGTGGCTGTGATCCTTTGACGTCATCCAGAACATACTGACCAGTTTGGTGCGACCACGCAAAACAATGTTCGCTACAGACTCCCACGTTCTGAAACAAAGCAAGGATATTTAATTCACAGATTAAGAATTGCTGCTTTGTCTTTCAGGGAGTAAACACAACGATTCAACCAAAAAATTACTGCCATCACAGCAAGTTTTATGAATATGGGTCACACATTTCAAGTCACGGTGGCTACAAAACTTTCATCATAAAATTCCTTGGTTTTTACATGTTTTCCAGACAGCATTTAAAACATTCCAGGCCTGACCTTTTTATAGTAGTTTTTATTGGTGGATGGGAATTTTCTCGTTTATTACATTGATAATGTATTTTCAAAAAATCCTAAGCTACCAAACATTCACATTCTTATAAGTTATTGTTAGTTGTCCGGTATTTAATTATGTATCATTTGTGTTCCTGTGTAAATATGTTATAAAACAAACCCTATACAACCCTCTCATGTTATAACTATAATAACATATATAGGCTAAGCATTTTGTTAAAATCTAGAAACAAAAATTATCACTTTTGATTAAACATTTAGTTGCAGAATCAATCAAGTATTTAAATTCATTGAAATTTCCCTGTTTTCCCTAACATTAAAGAATTCCCAGAATTTTCCAAGTTTTCCCTGTCTGTAGCCACCATGTAAGCTTGTTCATAAAGTTCCCGGACTATTCAAATAGCGCACCAACACGATGCCGCAGGGATGTACAGTAAGTGGCGCTTCATAGCAGAGAACTTCACAATCAACATGCCATTGACCTCGTCATTCTATTCTGGTTAGTCATCGCGCTGCAGTGTTTTGTTTAGGAGCTTGCTGTGCATGTCTTGCGATTTTCGAGATGGCTGAATTTTACGAGCAGCGTATCAACATTCAATTTTGCGTCAAACTTGGGAAAACATTTAAGGAAAATCATGAAACAATGAAACAAGTCTATGGAGATCAGCGCCTGTATTGTACGCAGGTTTATTATTGGTATAAGCAATTCAAAGATGGTCGGCAGTCAAGTGATGATGATCTGCACTCAGGGTGACCCTCAACATCAACTGACGACACTCATGTGGGCCAAAGTCAGAAAACTGTGTGTTCAAACCGCCGATTGACTGTTAGAGAAATCACGGATGACTGTAATATTTCAATGGTATCATGTTACGATTGGAAATGCAGCATGTTACTACATTGTTTGTTCCACGGCTGCTGACTCAGGATCAGAGACATAATTGAGTTGCAATTTGCCAGGAACTTTTGGATCGCACAAACGAGGACAAAAATCCAGTCTTCAGAGTGGGATGGAAAAAATGCACGGCAGGTCAGGTCAAACGTAAAAGTCATGATGATCATTTTGTACACTTAAACTATACACCTATCTCTATTAAGAAAAGACTTTTACAGAAAGTTAAAATATGTCTGCAATAAAAACCTTATTATAGTTCTTTCAATAGAAAACAATTTTTTAAAAGCAAACTAATTGGAGTATGGGAATTTTAATAATAGCCTAATAATGTGTTTTAAGGTTTTTATAACAGATTCTGAAATAAACTACTGTGATTGTCCAAGTAGTTTATTTAGGATTCTCCAGTATTTGATCGCGGTAAACATGATTCCGCTTGGATTTACCCTGCAAGAACTTGAAAATGTTGCCGTCTTGTGCGCTCATGTCATGAATTCCAATATTGTCTACACTTTGCACCGATCCTATAGGCTAATATAATGAGATAGTGCCTGGTACTATAACTCTATGTCTATTAAGGTCATAGAAGTCACCGTGAAATTTAACTTTGATAGTTTGTGCTGGTTGAAGCCGACATTTAAATTAATTTTATTTATTTATTATAATTACAGAGTAACTTAGAATTAAAAGAAAATATTTATTATATTAAGGTAAAACTAAAGTTATCATTTATCATTATTATTATAATCAAATTATCAACAAGTAATGTAAAACTAAAAGAACATATTTAAGTTCTGTTTCGACCTTTTTGCCGTAAGAACAGGGGCCAAAGAGAACAGCGACACCTATTTTGGAGGTCAGTTGTTTGATGAAGCTGAGTTGTATGTTAGAACTTTCAAGCCACGGTCGTGTTGGCTAAAGCTTGATTCACACATTCACAGAAAGTCAAAAGCACAATCTGCCTCAGTGGCACAGCGATTCACATACTGTACGTTGACCCATGATGCATTGCAAGGCTAACTTAAAACCGCTGATTATCAACATATTTTATTTTCAAGTGGATAAACATATATTTCAGTCAGCTTGCCTCTGACATATGCATGAGTACTGATTTAAAATGGTTGGTTCTGAGATTTGATTGGCTCTCCTGTGCGAGCAAAGTAGAGATGAGTTGAACTTCTGAGGACCAACTTGCGCTGACTAAGCATAGATCGTTTGATTGGCTTAGAGCTCATGACATGAGTGTGTTTGTTTTTTGACAAAGGTGTGACTCCACAGTAAGAGTTGTGTTGGAAAGCAACCGATGCAGATGTGGTGTGTCGGCACAGTTTGGATGCATTGTAAAATGTTTGAAAGACTGCGCATTTGAATTAATTAATGAAAGCTGTACTTGTGAAAATGTATTTTTAAATCAATGGCCAGTAAAGCATTATCTGAATCAAAAGATCGATGATCCTGGTGCGAGATGGCACACAAGTTTGTATAATGTAACAATATAATTATTTAGTTACTTTATGGCACTAGTAACCTAAAGTATGAAACCAACTCTACTCTCAATAATCAGCTTCATTCCTTTTTAGACCAAGTAATTTCCTAAATAGTTTGTTTATGAACACCCTAAATTTCTTACGGTCATGTAAGGTAAAAGATCAGATTTCACAACCATAAAGAACTGGTAAAATTATTGTTTTGTAAATTCAGGCTTCAAAACTTCGATTTGGCTTCAGAATAAACAATAGCTTCAACTTCACAGAGAAAAAAAAATTCTTGATTTGACAATTACGAAGCTTTGCCAATAAAAATAGTGAGAGCTAAAATACTCAAGTTATGGTCAATAATTTCCAATTTGACCTGCTAAAATTTAATATGGATATAAAAAAAATTTAATTTAATTCCAAGTTGTGGTAGTAATTGGATTTATCAGAATAAAGCAAAGTACTTTAAACAATTGAGCAATAAAACCTTTTCCAAGTAATTTTAGGCATACATGTATATATATATATATATATAATATATAATCTTTCTTTAAAACATAAAATAACTATATATATATATATATATATATATATAATATATAATCTTTCTTTAAAACATAAAATAACTAACAAAAGATATTTAAAATTTGATTTGGCTTTGAAAACATTTAATATATTCAATTTGAACCCCTTCGAATTAAAAAAGTGGACTTCACACACCCCTAATAGTCAGAGTCGTAGGACATGGTTTTATAGCAGCAAGCTTCAGCCATGTCTGTTATTGTATGCAAAGCTTTGGTCATGTCTGTTATTGTATGCAAAGCTTCAGCCCTGTCTGTTATTGTGTACAAAGCTTTGGTCATGTCTGTTATTGTATGCAAAGCTTCAGCCCTGTCTGTTATTGCATGCAAAGCATCCAGCCCTGTATGTTATTGTGTACAAAGCTCCAGCCCTGTCACTTATTGCATACAAAGCTTCAGCCTTGTCTGTTATTGTGTACAACGCTTCAGCCCTCTGTTATTGCATGCAAAGCTTCAGCCCTGTCTGTTATTGCATGCAAAGCTCCAGCCCTGTCTGTTATTGTGTACAAAGCTCCAGCACTGTCACTTATTGCATACAAAGCTCCAGCCTTGTCTGTTATTGTGTACAAAGCTTTGGTCATGTCTGTTATTGTATGCAAAGCTTCAGCCCTGTCTGTTATTGCATGCAAAGCTCCAACCCTGTCACTTATTGCATACAAAGCTTCAGCCTTGTCTGTTATTGTGTACAAAGTTTCAGAACAAAATCTAATTGTATTATTTGTAATTTGTGTGCATAGAACACTCCATACTGCTGTTCTTTCGTTATAACTTCTGTGCTTGTCCTGTGTCAAAAATATAATTACAAATTTTACATAACTTTTTCTTTTTAATCATTAGGATGCTTAATAGTGATTTAGACCATTAATTCCAAAGATTAAACCTAACCAGAACCCAGAACATTAAATTACCACTTAAGTGAACATAAATTCACATTAATTTTGTTCATTGTTTAACTATATTTTCTATCTTAACTTAAGTATTAGTGAGGCAGCACACTTGTCCAACATGTACAGGTTGCGACTTTCGGTCGAACCTCTCGCGTGCTAGATGGAAGCTAGATCAAGGTAACGTAGAGTAGGGCCTAATGTTGTATACATGTAAAGTAAATGTCAGCCACTCTGTCTCGCAGGAATCTCATGCAAGATAAGACATCAATCTTTCTAACTTTTGCCAGGTGTGAAACGCTTGTGCGCGCTACTGAGCATACTTGCCCTGAGGAGGACACGTTCATGACTGACATACAATAAGACAAGTGCCAGACACTCTTGCAAGCTAATGAGCATGCGTCAAACTGTGCATCCAGCAATCATTAATAGTTGTTGTCAGTGGTTTTACCAAAAAGTGTCACTGTCAGTCACACTTCCTTGACATGTGTATATTGTAACCACTCAAAGAGAATACTCATTAGTTGATCAAATATTATGTCATGAAAGACTGTTTATTGAGTGGATAAATAACCTTTCGATAAACTATTTTTTTAAATGTATTAATAACATCTAGGTCACTGAAAAAATTGGCCATACTATTCGATAAGTTCAAAGAATTGAAGGGACAAACCCACTAGCGCCAAGGTCATTGTTGCCTTCTTCGCTGACAAACCATGGTCAACGTCACCTCATCTTCCGCTGAGGAGAACATTTTCACAACTGGCATATACCAGGTGAGTGTGCAGTGACCACTCCAAATGCTCGACAAGAGTGCTGCTCACCGCAATAAAAACCAAATAAAGATTGGTTTTTACTACCAATGTTAAAAAGTTAGCCCCTTGATGCTTATCTTTATACAAAGAATAAAGGTAATCGGATGATGCTCTTAGGTATTCAAATGAAACTGAAACAACAGTTTCAATATCTAAAATATTCTCACTTGCAGACTTTGGTGGCTGCTAACAAATCTTCCCTGTTCAGGTAACTGAGTACCAGTCGTAACAGCTCGTATTCACGTGTGATGTACTCTCCTAGCATGCTGTGTTCATCGCTCAACTGGTCACCCCCAGCTCCGCAGTCTGACTCTTTGTGTGGGCGAGAACGTTTTACCTGAAGACAAACTATATGGTAATAAATAGAATAGAAAAAACAAATCAAAGCTCTTTTATTTCTCTGCAAAAAAAAAAATGACACATGTTGATAAGTGCCCTTTTGGGTTGTACACATACACTAATTACGCTAATGAGATCGACCTCGGAGTTGAGAAGGTTTAATTTCAGAGTAGATGTACCCCCATTTGTGTGGAAGGAAGGTGGAAAACTGTTAAGGTAAAACCCCTGTGAATAGACCTGAATAGATTCAACCACTGTTCTCTTTGTCGGTGGCAATCCTGTATTAACATGAGAATGCTCGGTAAATTTAATGAATATTGAAAGAAAAGGCAAAATAGTTAAGTCGAAATACTTTTTATTAAAATTTATCCAAACTTTCTTCATATTGTAAGGCCTTAATTGTAACACATATATCATTGCAATCAGTTTAGAAAAGGGTCAGATCATGTGAGTAAAGGTAATGTGTCCCAACAAAGAAAATCAATTTAAAACCGTTTTAGTTAACAAATATAGTTTGTGACATACCAGCTGCGAATACAAGAGCCTATAGGGGCCTAAAATGATTTTCTAGGGTTTACCAAAGTTGGCTCAGCCCGAAAAAACCCCACAGGCTTTTTATCAGGTGGACAGACTAGAAAATAAATCACTTGTAACGCTAAGTTTTTTGTCTTTAAAATTTCTAGTTTTCAGTACCTGTAAAACTTAAATGTTTACAAAAGAGAAAACATAAAGTTTACTTATAGTAACTTAAGATAGTCCCAATTAGAGACTTGTCATTGTTTGCTTTATTTCATTAGGTCTATCTCAATGTTGGGGACAGCAATTTGCAAGTTTCCCTCCAAATGTTCTCAGTCAGTCGAGCACAACATGTTGATATGATCTATTTCATCGAAGAAAATGAATGTTCACATAGGTGGGTGCTTCTGAATATTGTTGCTGATTTTATGGCATTTTTGTTCAATGCTCCCACTTCCTTAGGCAAATATTTTTATAAAAATCCAGTAGGGAAACTACTGAAAACTTCACCTACAATTCAGAGCTATATTTAAGATCAATTAGCTACATGTGAAAATCGAGTGATGCAAAACCAGAAAGTTTGATGTTCTGAGTGTATTTCTGGGAGCAATTTAAAATTACGTAGACCTCTCGTAGGCCACATGTTGTGCACAGCTGATTTAAGCTTTTCGTTATTTTGCCGATATTTGCCAAACCGAGCAAACGTCATGGTCTGTCAATGTGTGAGTTTAGGCATACTAATGTCTACACATTTCCACTACGTTTGAAGAAAGACTTTACAACTAACCTTACTCTTCTCAGATGCATTATCATTCTGCTTAGAGGAACCTGGACAGTTAATATCACTTCCCAGATGATGTAATTTGTGCACTTCCTCTTCTGAGTCAATCTCGGAAGAAGACATTACAACTGAGTCACTGAAACAAACACAATGTCTCGTTAACGACTACACACAGAGCATAGAGACCATTTCTAAAACTTACTGATAGTGTGATGACATATTCAATAATATGAACGTAAGGTGACCTGGCGGTCTAGCAGCAAGGTGTTGAACTTCTATGCTGGGTGTCCGGGGTTCGATCCTCAGTACCGGCACAGATTTATCTGATTGCCAAACCCTTCCTTCACCTTCGACAAGACATCTTGTGAATGTGGGGAATGCCAGGCCTCCACCGTGGTTCGGATTCCATGTTAAGCTGTAGGTCATCCATTTCATCTCACATTCATCCTACCATTGCACATTAGCGTAAGTGCGTACAACCCGAACGGGTAGTAATACGCAGTGCTAATAATAGTAATAATAATAATAATAACTTAAATTTTATTAGAACCGTTTATCGTTAAACAAAACTATTTTTTTTCTTTCAAAATAAGTGACTCCACATTATTTGATAGTATTGATAAACTACCTAATCGTTTAATGATGTTGCCTACTTGGTGAATTCCAAAGGACAACTTATTTTTTAAATATCTCACACTAAAATTCCATATTAACAAAAAATTTCCTTATGATTAGATTCATCCACTTTTAAGGTGGAGTGGGAGGGCTGAGAAAAGTACAAATAACACTTACTTTCTTGGATTTTTCTGGGACTAAGAAATATCGCAGGAGCATGGTGTATTTTTTTTATCTTGTAGGTCAAATAAGTTTCTATGTTATGTTGAACTGAAAGAAATTTGAATAAATCTTACTAATTAATGTATTAAATTGATGCAAAGTTGGCCTTTTTTCTCCTTGTCAGTAGGATCAATTTTTTTATTTCAGTACAAACATTGGATTTTAGCGCAAATAAAGGTACTTTTTAAATTAATAAACCAGATGGAATTATCGTAACTATCCAAGAAAGTTAGTATAAATTAATTAATCAATGTTCTGCTGGGAGCTCTATCACCTACCTACCCCCACCACTAGCCTGCCTACCCCTACATCAAGCCAAACATCAGATGCCTGTCAACCTTTTGCCTGACGGCTTAGTTGTGCAGGTACAAGGAACAGATTAACTCTCCCCTTCCCCCTCTCACATATTTTCAGTTTTAACTGTCACTTAATTGTTGTGAAGAAGCCATTGTTGTTAATATTCTGTTTTTGTTGTCTTCCTTGATGAAGAATGAGATCACAGCTCCTATTCACTTAATTGTTGTGAAGAAGCCATTGTTGTTAATATTCTGTTTTTGTTGTCTTCCTTGATGAAGAATGAGATCACAGCTCCTATTCACTTGATTGTTGTGAGGGAGGGTAAGTGTTTACCACCCACGAAATATATTTTGGTTTCCTTGGTCAGGTAAAAATCCAGCCACCACTGTTTTTGTTTTTAAATACAATATTATAAATCATATTTTTGTGTCAATTATTTGGTCACATTTAACTATACAAGCTTAGACAATGATTCGATAATCTAACATGGGCTTACAAAGTTGTTTTTATCTTAACCAATCCATGAGATTAATCTGAAAGACTGAAACTATGTATAGCCTACATCCCTACACATTGCTCCAACGTAACATTTGCTTATAATCTTATGGCTGCCAAAGTCATTACTAAGGATATTTGATATGTAACCATGTTATCGCTCATAATAGTAGTTTCTGTTTTAAATTTTAAAAAGTGACAGATATATATATATATATATATAGCTATTGTAATGTTTGTTTTTCTAACTATATTCTGTTAGCGATCAATGTAGGACTACAATGTAGGACCTGTTTTTTTAAATTATTCTTTATCAGCACTAGTTATTATTTTTATTTTACTTGTTTTGTCTAAGCAGAGATCAGTTGTGCCATCAATTATCGTCAGAGTTAAATAAGCAATATTTCTGGAATGAGTTCTAAATCCGATATTTTCTTGATTTAGATTTCACAGTGTTAATTTTGCAGATTAGTCATCTTACAATTATGTTCTCCAGCACTATTTTTTTACATTCCTTTATCTTTACTACAATTTGTTAAAAATGTATATGTAATAAAAGAGTAAAATTAAAAATAGGTCAATATGTCATCTATTTTATGAATCCCCCCTACAATAATTATAATTGTCATTTGAGATCCTTTGTCCAGCTTATAAGGCCTAGTAGGAAGCTGAAATTTGGTAGGAAATTAATTTTTACCCCAAAAGGATGTAGGCCTATGAGTACAATTTATGCATGTTTATTATATCGAATATTGATTTTGGATGATTTTAATAATCTGAGTATAATGTTATGCACAGAGCTGTAACAGTAGTAATAGCTATGAATGAATAATTGCTACAAATGTCACTTTGAAGGGTGGGTTGGAAAACATAACTATATAAGAACAGCTTATATTTGTATATTTAAGGAGCTACATTTCATGAGGAGCCGCATTTGGCTCCGAAGCCCCACGTTCCTGACCCTTGATATATAGTTCATAGAAATAATTATGCGATAATAACGTTCACATAATGCAAGTCCAAAATAAAAGTGAAATTTGGCCAACATTATAGAAAATGTGTAGGTCACTGTTATAATAAAGAAAATTAACACTATTCTATTCGGCTTATATCCTTTATCTATGCTGCTATAAACCATAGTCAAAAAGACGACTGAAATCTATAGCCTTTCTTGACCAACTTTATAGTCAATGATTTATTTACATTAAAAATAGAAAATATGAGACAAGACACCCGTTTCTAAGGATTCAACTGACCATTGGGGGACAATAGATGATCAGGCTCAAATATACTGATTGTTGATAGATAAAAATAGTTCATAAAATTTAACACAAGATTTATTTAAAATTTAATCTAGAGCTAGCCCCCTTTCCGTCCCCCCCCCTCCCCCCCAATGATTCTAAACAAAGTTTGAATCTCAACTTCACGGTCACCGAAAAATGTCAGTTTTAGTTTTCAATAAGATGCAGATACTTAAAATACGTTTTAGTCCTTACTACAAATATATTTACTAGAGTAACTTCCTATAGATAATTAGATACTCATTTATAATGATGATAATGCAACATTGCTTTGAAAATATCAGAATGCCAACAATATTACCTTCCACTAGGGTCATTCAATCTGGGAGGGGGTGAAGTGGGGGTTATTTTACCCCAATCTATCATTCATAATTGATCACTTGTAATGAACTTTTAAGAAGTTGATTTGTTTAACCTTGTCGACACCCTTAAATTATTATTATTATTATTATTGTTATCAGCACCTCGTCTTACTACCCGTTCGGGTTATACGCACTTACGCTAATGTGTAATGGTAGAGTGATTGTGAGATGAAATGGAGGACCTACAGTTTAACGTGGAATCCGAACCACGGTGGAGGCCTGGCATTCCCCACATTCACAAGATGTCTTGTCAGAGGTGAAGGAAGGGTTTGGTAATCAGATAAATCTGTGCCGGGACCGAGGATTGAACCCCGGCCGCCAGCACAGAAGTCTGACACCTTACCCCCTAGACCACCAGGTCACCGACGACACCCTTAAATATCCTGTAACTGGTAAGAACAAAGATTTAAACTTAACATGTACTTACGAGAGAAAACCAAATAACACTAGATATTGTTTTTATTTATTCTCAAATTTTTATAAAATTGCGCGTTTATGCTAGTTTATTTGATCAATTAGTTCTTTATAACCTCAATTACCCACCTCAAAATTGCTAAGTTAACCATTTTAAAATGTTGCAGTCCATAAAAAAAGTTTAAAAAAGAGTATTCTACAAAAAGAGGGCTCACAGTCTATACACTCTTAAAGCTGGACCCAAGGAGAACCAACATAAAATTAACTATAGAAATACACACATTTTGTTTATAAATTTTATTTGATCATAATTTAAAACAAAAGTGTTTTAACATTATAATCTTTAGGTAGAATTAAAATCTCTCCCAAATAATTTGAATTAGATTTGAACTTTGACCTCACTGTTAGTGAAAAAAGTAAAATGTATTTTAGTTTTCTATGTCTTCATTAAACAAAATATTATATGTAATAAAGTAGATAGCTGCCTTTAAATAATGTGATAATAAATGTCTTATTTGGTCTTATTCTGAACCAAGAGTATTTGGTTTGATTCCCTGTATGTTCGATAAAATTATCATTGATAAACTTGGGATTTTCCTCTCGCAGTGACGATTTGACAGCCGGAGGTCTCGTTGTGACTGTTATGTAGTAAACTCGTTTATAATTCATGCTCAGACATAATTAGTCGGTTAATAAAGTGCATGTTATAGTAAGTTGAAAATGTAAGAAATAATATAAAATGCCTTCAATTAGTTTTTATTCTCATAAAGAGGAAATTACTGAACTACAGCGATTGATTTGACCCAGACAGGCTTATCTTAGTCACCGGATAACCGAGTTAACTCCCTCCCCCCCCCATAAGTACACATTTTTTAGTACGCGATAAACATCTAAAGGCAGACCAAAAACACCCTTCCTATAAAGAAAACTAACTTCTAATCGCAACAATATTGGCGTTCACCGGGGACATTCGGTCGGTTAGTGCACCCCACTCTATCATAATTGATCACTTAAAATCGCATTTTTAATACCGTAAGTTAATTTTTTTCCACCATTGGAACACCCTTAGGTTTAAAGAGCCAAAAAGTTATGTTTTTAAAGAAAATAATGTTGTTAGAATGACATTTCTTATTGAAAGTTTCAATTTTTCTGTTCATTAAAATGGAAGTTGAGGGTTCATTATAAAATAACTTTTTAACACACATTGAATTGTGTTTGGGCTGGGGCCAATGAATTAGGTTCACTGTAGCCGAATGTTCACTACAGCCGAGTTCACTAAAACCAGAGTTGACTGTGAATACCTTTTTTTTTTTTACATTTTGTGTAATTGTTATGCTCTTTGTATTTCTCCAAAATAAAGCTCGATCAAAATAGTTTACAGCTTTCTGATTATTTTTTTTATAATTTGATATATTTTTGTGTTATTGACACCTTGCCTATTTGAAGTTTTTCAGTATTCCTCAGAGGACTAAATTTTATTAAAATTCACCTTGCTTAACCCAATCTTAGATAAGCTAGTTGACATTTCAGTGACAGGCACAATACCACTAAGATTTAATTATAATAAAGGCCTAGCTACAGACTCCGTATCTGTAAGGTTCTTAGCACTCCATAATAGATCGACTCCACACTAATAGATTGCACTTCTAGCCTACAGAGTCCATAGCCATAGTTCCTTAGTCCTTACCACTCCGTAGAAGTTGACTCATCTTTAACTTTCTAAGAACTAGTCGATACAGATTGCTAAGGACTACCAATCACACCAAAATAAGCGTGCGCACACATCAAAATAAAAGCACCAATGGCAGCCAAAGGATCCGTTGCTATGGAAACAAATACAAAATTATAAAATAATTTTATGGACTGAGCTATTTCAGAACTATCCTGAATGTTATAAAAGTATATTGAGTAGTTACTTATAATTTTATAATATTATTCTGCTGGGATATTGTCTGCTTCACAGATGACATTTGTTTGTGCCTAGCTCTAGAAAATTTCATTTCAAAGCGTTTTATTGGACGTTGTTTTCAACTTTCTCCTTGATTGACATGGTCATGTGATTACGGATACGGACTGTGTAGACACAATTTCCATTTCTAAGGACCATTAAGGACTTAAGGACTATAAGGATGTGGAGCTTACAGAATCTCTTGTCAGAGCCTAACAGTGAGCCTTTAGTCAGAAATCATCATATCTATGAATAATGGATGTTCTTAAAGCGCTAAAACTGTTAGAATTACAAAGTGCCTATCAGTCCAGTTGCCTGGGCGTATTATTTTTAAACCCCTTATCGATGATTCCAGGTAAAATGGAATGTTGACGGTCATGATGTTGTGAATGACAGGGGTGGAAAGCAGTTTTGGAGTTGAAGAATGGGGGAAGCTAGGCTAATTACATGGGGTCAGGGGAAGTAGTTTCTTTCTCTGCATCTACAACTGCGGGCAATAGGCCAACCCTTTCATACCACCTTTAAAAGTGTATTTATTTTGTTACCATATTTTTAATATTCATACTCCTTTGTTATAAATACTTATTTTCATATAAATATAAGTGAACTAGGTTTAACCCGGCCTCAAACAAGGTATGATTTTAGAGAGTATATTATAATGGGGGGGGGGGGGGGTTTTTTGGGGGTAAAATTATAAAAATG
>CABFOV010007458.1:17066-28373 GCA_902141375.1 Timema poppense
CCCCCCCACATTCCAACTTTATACTATGAATGAAAGATGATTCACCGGTTGAATGAATACTATTCTCTAGAATTATCTGACAACTATACCTTGATTTCCTTACGATTGAATATTTCAATCAACTTTAAAAAAAAACACAAATATATATATTTTTTTTTCTAATCAATGATAACATTCTACTTATCCTATATTATTAGTGTTATTTTACAATCTTTTTTTTAAAGCCGCGTATCTTAGTATCCGGGCTATACACATATTCATGCTCCTACTAATTACTCTAATGTGTTAGGAATGAGAAAGGTTGTATTTATAGTGATTGCACCCACGGTTATTTTGAAGGAGAGTGGGAAAGTAGTTAGGAAAAGCCACCCTCAGTGCATCCGTCTGAGATTTGAACCCCGTCACTGGAAGTCCTGTTTCTTTCGAGATTGGTCCCTCAGACCATTCACGTGAAAGTGGCTCCTGTAAATTTGTTCAGTGCGTATAACCCGAACGGGTAGTAAGACGCGGTGCTAATAATAATAATAATAATAATAAATTTGTTCAGCTTTCAGATATATTTATTTATTTTATCACTATGTCTTGAATGTTCAGGTTGTACGTACGCATTTATGATAATTACTTAGGGTAGGGATGAGGAAGTAGGCATTTTTCAGAGGTAGCCTACTGGCATTCGCGGAAAAGGAGAGTGGGAAACCATTACAAAAAAATCACCCTTAGTAGTACCCAACTGGGATTATAATTTCAATATCCCTGTCATAAGAAGGTCTGTATAATATGATAACACGCCTTAAGCCACGTGTTCATTGAAGCACGTTTCAGAGCCATTGGTAAGAAAATTAGGATATACAAGTAGCTCACTAAATTGGCTCATTGAGTGATTCGTGTATTTAAGTGATCAGGTTTCAAATATTGCACGCCTTGGCTACATCACTCGTAACTCAGTGGTGGAAAGATGATTCAGTACTAATGTACCGTTGTCCAGGGGACATGCGACTGTACTGATCGTACATCCTTTCCATGTCCCGACGAAACGTGGTGATAGTGATAGTGAGTATGAGGGTGTGGAATTAGTAGAACCCCCTTATATTTAGTGAAACTGTACCATCATTTGCGTGGAGGGAGAGTGTAATTTTTTTTTTTGAAAAACCACCCTCAATACATCCGACCGAGATTCGAACCTCGGCCTCCCCGTCATTGTCATTCTAGTCTACTGTGAGAGTAATGCGTTAGACCACGTGGACACCAAAGTTGGTACCTATTTATTACCGTTAAAGGTAAACAGAGTCTACATCATAATATTGTAAATATTGTATACTAAATAACCATAATACTAAAAATATAAAATTCAAAGAATTTTTCTTGAGTAGGCCTAAAACTATTCATCTTAGTATCATTAAACTGATAAAAATAGAACGGTTTATTTTCCCCCATAGAATATGAATCCAAACAACAAATCATTCTGGTATTCTGGTATAAAAGATTTAAAATGATTTATAATGTCAACATTGGCGCTGTGAAATATAAATTTTCTTGGAATTCAAAAGTTGCCAAGAGGCAAAGTATTCCCATATTTATTTATTTTGGCTATGTATCAATGATAAGCCATAATTCATCCACCATAGTTGAAATTTGCATTTACAGAGAGAAAAAAACTTAAAAATAACATTAAGTGAATTAAAAAGATTCTTAAATACGCAAACATTTATCAAAATGAAATAGTTATTTTTAATTAACATAATTACTTAGCTAATATACATGCAAGTTTTCGCTAACAAATAATTACATTCTTTAAAACTAGGGTTTGACTAGGCAACCATTATGAAGTAATACACTTGTGTTTCAGATAATGTGGCTAAGAATATTCTTCATTAAGTATGTTACGTATGTATGTACTACGTTAACCATAAAAAATAAATAATAATCAAATGCTTCAAATTGACTCACATTTAAGCAAAACGAATCCTAACAATGAGTTTAATTTGTTTAGAGTAGATTACATTGAAGAACTAATATGTCATATATATATATATATATATATATATATATATATGTGTGTGTGTGTGTGCGTGTGTGCGCGCGTGCCCACACGTGCCGTATTTGTTCTTTAATGACGTTTCCCTGAAATAATGGAATAAAATGTATAGTTATATGATTATTTTATATCATATTAATTCATAGCTATATCAAATAAATATAATTGCCATTTACCAACATTTATTGAATTATATTCTTTAGAATGAAGTTTTATTCTTATCCAACTTGAATTAATAGTTAGTAAACTTATAATTGAACATGAAGCTGAAACCAAACCCCTTTATATTATTTTGACTCGGACAGCTTAGCCTAGTTGTTAGCACGTCTGCTTAGCTAGCTAAGGGTCTTGAGTTAAATTTCCAGCAAGAGCAAAACGTTTCTCTCTATCACAGTTATGAATTGGCAACCAACAATATTGGGCAGTGGCGGCTCGTAGCTAAAATTAGTGGGGGTGCTGCTAACACGGGAAGAAAAACAATGCATTTTTTACTTCACAGCCGCAAAGCCAACTTTTCCGTTGGTACCATTCAGAATTAAAGCTACGAATATATTTCTTGTTGATGTGTGTGTGTGTGTGCGTGTGTGCGCGCGTGCCCACACGTGCCGTATTTGTTCTTTAATGACGTTTCCCTGAAATAATGGAATAAAATGTATAGTTATATGATTATTTTATATCATATTAATTCATAGCTATATCAAATAAATATAATTGCCATTTACCAACATTTATTGAATTATATTCTTTAGAATGAAGTTTTATTCTTATCCAACTTGAATTAATAGTTAGTAAACTTATAATTGAACATGAAGCTGAAACCAAACCCCTTTATATTATTTTGACTCGGACAGCTTAGCCTAGTTGTTAGCACGTCTGCTTAGCTAGCTAAGGGTCTTGAGTTAAATTTCCAGCAAGAGCAAAACGTTTCTCTCTATCACAGTTATGAATTGGCAACCAACAATATTGGGCAGTGGCGGCTCGTAGCTAAAATTAGTGGGGGTGCTGCTAACACGGGAAGAAAAACAATGCATTTTTTACTTCACAGCCGCAAAGCCAACTTTTCCGTTGGTACCATTCAGAATTAAAGCTACGAATATATTTCTTGTTGTTGCTTTTGACTGGTTTAGATATTAGAATATCAGATGTTGAACGACCTATTTTCTTAACTGTAACTTTCTCATGGAGAGATAGCTGTGAAAACTTAAACTGTTGTAGTTCACTCACAGTCACAGAACCTATTTCTTGGGGATGCAAGGTTAAAGTTTTCTGTTAAATAAAAGAACCGAAAAAAATAGAATCTTTTGGAAGCAAATTAATAATTTAATTATACACTATTCTACACTATATCACATTCAAGAATATGGTACATGGTTTTTATGCACAGCACACGCTGAGTAAAAAAAAACTTCCTTCCACCATCACGACAGAGACGGCACTGCGAGAGCAAGATTTCTCTCTCTACCTGGCAGTCCCGCCTTCCTCCCCATCCTTCTCCTATGTGCGCATGTGAAAAACAATCAAACACCACGTCGCTGGCACTGTGAAGCGCAAAGTTCCATACAAAGATTTCTGTATATTTTTCATAAACTGTGGGACGGCTACTGAAGTACTGGCATTAAGCTTAATGAGTATATATTATACTACAAAAATAAATAAAGAAATAAAGAAAAAAGCACTCATTATATTAAATGTTATCGATAATATCAAGTAGAAATAGGGGGTGCTGCGGTTCCGCAGTTCCTATACACGAGCCACCACTGAGTATGGTAGCGGTGTTTGTTAAGTAATTAAGTTAGTTCGTAAATCTTTGTGGGCTCTGAGCGTACTCTAAAGTGATGCAGCGTTACACGTCAAGAAGTTGACCAACCACCACTTGGGGGCTCTGCTTAAAATCATGTACGGAGCAATCTTCGTGTGGGTACAGCTACGCTAAAGCCAGAAATCACTTGAAAGCGCATTTTTATGCGCATTCTTCACTTGAAATTGGAGAAATTGGAATACGTTATAAGTTTTTTTTAAATTTTAAACATATTGGTTTAAAAATTTTATAGTACGTTACGTAAAAAAATCATATTCACATCTTTCCTCTGCTATTAATTCCACTGTTTTCAAACTAAGACTTATCTACAAAAATCACTTTTGATTGATAAATTTATTTATTTATAAGACAGTAAATTGATTTTAATTTTAAACAAAATAAAATAATTTATCTGTATTTTCTAAAAGGCCTTTTATACAAAAATCGGACTACACATAACGATGCTACTTTTTATCCAAAAGGTGATACAGACTTTTTTTTAGGAAGACATCAGTTTCAATAACGAGCCCAAAGTTGAGCAAAATTACTTATTTAATGGAACGCAACTCCTATTTATTGTTGTGGGTTTGCAGAACTCAACGTAGTCAGGGTTCCCCAAATGTAGAAAACTCTTATGTTGCTAATTCAATAGTAGACCAGACTCTTATTTCTTTCAGGATAAGCCTGGTGGAAGTAATTCAACCTTCTATGGAATCGGAATTGGGGCCAAATCCTCCCTTGTTGAATAACACATTAAACTCCGAAGTAAACAAGAAAATCCTCAAAGGATCCATTAACATATCTTAAGAGACTATTCGGATGTAATGTTGTTACTATTCAAAACATTGCCCCAAACAAGAAAAGCATGATCAAAGTTGTTAAACAAGTTGAACAGCAATAAAACCGCTATACAGTGTCATTCAACTATATCCATAAACTTAGTTCCCAGCACAAGAGAAACTTTATAGGGTGTTTGTTTCGCATTACATTTAGGACTAACAGTAAGTGAGAAAAAGTTCTTACAGAACTTCCAGAGGAAATTAAAATAGTAATGATTCCTTCATTGGATTCCCACTTTTATCTTATTTGGTTACTCCTAGTTTTGAAACTGACCAAGAAGATTTCTATCCAAATTCTATTACAGTTTTTAATCATGCATCACATTGATTATTATGGTTTTATTTTCTAACTTGATTCTTTAGCAGTATGCCTTCCGGAATAATGAACTAATTGTCAATTTGTAACTAGAGTCGAAGCTATAACATGAAATTGGTGTTTGGTTATCCTTCACAAAGAGGTGAATTAAGGTTTTGGGGCTGTATGGCTCAGCTCAATACTTTACAGTTCAGTGTTTTTTCAAAGTCATGGTGATAGAGGACCATCCATAAGGCGTTTGACTCGCGTTGCACAAGGTTGCTGTTGATGAGAAGATCAATGCTAGAATCACGGCTGGACGCCCTGGGAATTGCTGTCCACATGAATGTACCATCTATGTTTGCCCATACTCTTCCCACGCTGTTGCTGCTGCAATTCCTCAGCAATAATATATTTGTGTTTCCTCCACACCTAAAATTAACCTAATAATAGCCCATTGTGCTGCAATTATTACAACCAAAAAACATGAAACACGCATTTAGAACTTAGCATTGAGCTTCAAGCCTTTACTATCTTAATCATTTATATTAGAGGCCTTTAACCCTGACTCATTCTGGATCATTCCTAATTTAGAAACCTTACCACGTCATTCTCTAAAGTCTAATATCTATCCACTAGAATCTGCGAATTTAGGTAAGATTCTTGTCAAAAAGAACTTATTGAAAAGGCATTATGTGTACATACTATTTTGCTCTCAACATTAATAACATTTCTCCTTATTATTATTATTATTATTATTATTATTATTATTTCTTGTGAATTGACATTATTTATTAAAAGTGAAAGAGTCAAGTAACATTACTTTACAAATTCAGTAACTTTTATAACCGTCTAAAAGTATTCATCCCATTCTAAATCAGTATGTGAATGAAGTCACCGAGAAAACTCTTCCAGTGCCAACGTTTTGCCTCCAGGATCAGAGTTAAAACTATCTAACCAATATGATTATCCTTACCAGTGACTATATTATTTATTATTAAAACAGCCCCAAATATTATCGATTCCTTTCTTCCCTTGAAGGCAAACTTTTGGTCCATTATTCAAAAGTTCGCAAGTGGCGTTATCATCTAGAGTGCATTAAAATTCAATTATCAAAAATGGGTATTTAGTATACATAGATTCAATTATAATGTTTTTTAAGCTTGTGCGTAAATCTAACTTTGATGATAAACTATAATGATTTATGTAAAACTGAATTTACGTGTAGAGCTTCGATATTAAAATTTTCTCGGCTAGATATTAAGGTGTGATGGAAGGGTTCCCGAGAAAAAGCCAATTTTTTTGCAGTTTTTATGGCAAAATAAATACAGTATTGCTCCAGTACAAACATATTGTTTAATTTCTTCACATAGTGACCTCAAAATTTCTTGAATATCCGTGAAGGGTGTTCTGGAATTTGACAACTTTTTCTCTTCATTTATAAAATATTGTTAAATAATGGCATGATGCTTAAGACAAAGTCAGAAACTGTTGATATCACCATGTGAAATTCTATGTTTGTACTGAAACAATATTCTATTTATTTAGGCCAACAAATGTTTTGACATAAAAAACTGCAAAAACACTTGCCTTTTCTCGCGTCCCTTCATGTTCCACCTTAATATTATAGGCTACCACGCAAACACTTGGTTCAAACAAAATGTATCAATGTTTTATTTATTGTGGACACAAGAGTTTTTTTTAATCTCTCAATACCTGCCAAAATTGCGTCTGCTTCCACCATAAACTAACTTAGTAGTAAAATAGACTCTTGGTGTCATTCAGAATCAAACTATGTCCTTCCTAAGAGTTGTGGTCAAGTCTTCTTACCAGAAGGGATTGCTCCCTCTTTGGTACTCAGCTCTACTTCCTTTAGCCTAATATTCACTGGCTCATCCCATCTCCCATCTCCAGACATCCAAGAGGACGCCAGAGAATCTTGTCTTGAAATTATTATCTTTTTTAAATAAAAAGAAAAGATTCTCGTCATCTTTCAAGAGAAGAGGAGGGAGGGGAAAGGGACAGAGACAGCTCTTCCTAAGCGGGTGGAAGGCACATCTCCTCGCGAGAAGACGACGTCCCCAAAGACTGTCACAAACAGGATATAGAGTGAAAAGAAAAATGGTTTTTGGAGGAGGATCTTTTGTTGTCTAAAAATTGGCACACTTGGCCGCTTCAGCTGACGTGGGAGGAGGAGGAAGGGTGCTTGGGCTGAGGGGTCGGGGTGGGGAGTAGAATGAAAGGGGGAAGGGGACGGGAAGTATTGAGGCGGTGAGGTAGGGGCGTGACATGCTTGATTGATCACCAACTTTTAGTGTTATCTAGAGGGTTTTTTCCACTTCTGTTGTATGGGCTGAGGAGAAAATTTGGGGGGAGGTGCAGAGTTAAAATAGAATTTTGAAGTCACGATATTTGAGGAAGAATAGTACTTCTGGTGTTCTTCTACATATAAGATAAAGCTATATATATATATAATATTTTTATGATCTGAATCTAACCAACAATCCGGGATATCAGCATACTCGTATTTATATAAATAGTATAAATAGGATATAGATGATCCAAGGTTGAAATTAGAGAGTATGTATCCAAATTCGCATGGAGAGAGAGTGGGAAACCTTTCAGAAATATTCAACTTGAGTACACCCAAAAGTGGAACCTGAAATCTTCTATTGCCATATGTTCAATTTATTACGAGATGCGTTAGACTTTTCAACCACCGCTGTGGGATACATACATATTGAATTATTATATAGTGTTATTTATTTTTGAAACACGCATGTATAGATTTGTCTACTTACTCCACGTCTTACTAACGGCAACCTTTACCAGTATCCACCAATCTATCCTAATTAGTTAATGGATGAGAGAAGTAGAATATATGGCAAGTGTAAACATACCCACGTAGAATTTTGGCGAGAGTGTAGCGCTGAACCACCTCAATATGTCAGGATATGGTTCTAACCCCAATCTCTCTTTCCCTATCAAACCAGACTCAGACAATACGTGAGTGGTACCTCTGTGTAGGTGCTAACTGGTGTAGGCTATAAATATTTAGGAGATGATAAAATGAGTCCATTCGCAATTTTAGTGGTGGTAACTGACAGCTAGCAAAAAATACCAGATTTACTCTCATGGTTCCATTCGGTGAACTTCTTTCTCCAACGCCATATTATGTTGAGCCGCTGTAACTTTTGGCAGTCAAAAAACTTTCACAACAAATCATTTTTATTCTTTTTTTTTTCTCTTCTTTTAAGTGTTTTGAAATTATTGAAATACGAACTAATTAAAGTAACCATTTTAATGTTTCTTTATTGTTGAAGCGGCGTCTGTAGATCACTTAAAACTGCTTTCAAAGCAATAGCTTCTAAAAGGCTGCCTTCTTTTTATAAATCAAGATGGAGACCCAGCCGAAACATGGGTGGTTGATGACGTCACACAAAAGTCGTTCGGTTGTGTTCATGCGCACATGTTTACAAAATAAAAACTTTTATTATGAAACTAGTTTTTTGTAAAGCTTTTTTTCAAAGCTATGTAAGAGCATTGGCTTATTTTGACGGCCAGTTATAACAAGATAAAAGTATAGATACAACACTTTTAAATTGTTTAATTTACTATTTCACTGTTATATTTCTTAATTCCACAACTACTTATTTCAATAAGTTACAAAAAAATCCAAATATACAGTAATCCTTATAGATATATTCTTGTAAGTGTTTATTAACACGTATGATTGATAGTATTACTAAGAAATAATCATTATTTCCACATTAGTGTCTTTCAATAATTCTTGCAAGAAACATCTTCTGATAGCTGCCATTTACCCCCACACCTATGTATGGTGAATTGACTGTATTTACAAGTTTAGTAAATTTACATTGATAGTTTTTTTTTATCTTTGATTTAACGTTTGCTTGGGAAAAAAATCAACAACATTAACTACATTTAAATTAACCTAGGGCAATATCCCTAACGTCACCTATCTATAGCCTATATATTATTTACTTATTCGACGGAAGGATGAATCTTTTTGAAAATATTAAATATTTACTAGAACAAAATTTAAAATTTACCACTCGCAACTCTGTGTCAAACTCGCTCCCATTGTAATATATCCCTTGAGTCTAGCTGTTTTAAACTCCTTTTAATCAACTCCATTCCACCACAGCCCTTTATATACCGGGAAAACTTACACCTATCAGTCCTATACCCTTTTCTTTCCAACCAATAAAGATCCCATCTCCCGTTCTTTTGATCCAATTTATTATTCAATTTTCCTTTTCCAATCATTATATCCCGCCACACAGAATCGAAGAATACTAGATATAGGTTTTTACCACTTTATTTACCTGATAAGTGGCCACAATTAGAAACTTTTTATTCATGTAGATATAAAAAAGAGAAACTCCCGTAGGGAATTTGAGCACTGATAGTCTCTTTGTACGTGACGACTGCTCTACTGATTGAACTATCTGTGAACTTTTCCTGGTCACTGTGTCATTCAATAACATCAACTGGCACAAGTATGATATGTAAAAAAATTACCACCATTTGTTACAAAAACATGCTCTTTTACAGAAATGATTAATAACGATACAGTTTTCTATATGATCACAAGGTAGAAATACAGTACAAAAACTTATTTTCAAATTAAATTCTGATAATATTATATGTAAAAATATAAAATACATCCTTGTTAAAATTAACGAGTATTGTGAAACAGGGGAAAACAAGTGGAGGGAGGGATATTTCAAATAAATTATTGATTTTGAACATAAAAATTAAAATGCAGCCAGATAAAGGTTGTAAATAGGATTTTTAAAAGAAAAATCCCATCACTAGTGTAGGCAACGTGTTCTGGAATTAAACTTTGATCACCTTATCTGACAGTTATAAAAGCTGCTAGATTTACTTTCACGTAATCATACCCCAATAATTTTATCAGCAGCTGTAATTTTTGGTGGATATTATCAATACCTATAAATAACATTAATAATAAAGTAAAATGTTATCTATTGTAGCATAAAAAGTATGTTTTTATTTTTTTAAAGGCCCTTCCTATGTAAATGGGAATTTAGCTCACTATTTATATTAAGAACCTAGCATTTTTATTCCCATAACATTATTTTAATAACAAATCAAAATGTTAACAAAGAAATAACAAGAAAGGAAAAAACATAGAATATGATAACCTTTGACAAATAATCCCAGTTGTAAACCATTTTTCACACTCCATTATTTAAAAAGAAAAAAAAACTGAGAAAAAAACCCTTAGAATTGTTATTCGATTTTACTTATCTACGATCTCGACTAAAAATTTTACGGTAAAGAAAAACTTAGTCTTCCTCACACCCGCTGCCCAACCTTCCCTTTCTCTCTTCTTCTAAATGATTAATGAAATTCAACCCCCTCATGAAATCGTTTTTGGAACTGTCAAGATTCTGAGATATAAAGTTACCAGAGTTTCAGGGTTTTAAAAGGGTAAAGTTCAAAGTTTACATTCGGTCATTGGAAAAAAAAAATACACGAATAGCAGTTTCATGTTTCGAATATATTATAATATAAAAACTTACATAACAGGATCAGTGGGCATGCAGATTAAGGTGTCACTATATTATTATGGCCTGATTTTCTGATAATGGGAAGCTCAGAGATCAAATCCCTGTGGGGTTTATTCTAGAGCCCCGATTTCTGTAGTATTAACCTACAAAATATCTAATAAAATACATAATCATCTGAAAATATTGAACATATAATAAACCATCTTTTCCTACGTTAATAATACATATCACATAAGGTATTGACACAAAATAATTTTTTTAGCTGAAAATTTCTGAAGGAAGTAATATAAAAACCATTTTCTAAATTACTCAGAGAAATTACTTTTTTTTCAACGAGTTATAGAGTGTTGGTTCTACACTACTTAAATTTCCCATTAATTAAAGCGTTTAAATAAATGGTAATATATTACTGATTTTAGAAACCATACAAACGTTCATTGAAATTTCCACTGTTTCCGGTTCTTTGAAAACAGGTGAGCGTCTGACAAATCCATATTTTTTAAATTCAGTTTTCTAACATTATTTTATTTATTTTTTTGTCCAAGGTTAAATGTTTGAGCTAGACATACTATCCTTTATTAATATTACACTTTCACGTATATACATAGTTGGTCTTGTTTGCTTTACACAACACCATTCTACGCGCCCTATTATTGTTACAGACTTCAAATTAAACTTCCTAGGTTAGTTTCTCTTTCCTTTCTCCACATTTGTTCTTTATCTTACCGCTTTATATCAATTTATTCTCTCAACCAAAGAACAGCGAGGAATGAGCTAAT